>DWGR01003689.1:0-11884 GCA_018247715.1 Heliconius burneyi | reverse complement strand
TATAAATGCATGCTGTGTCCGCATCTAGGAAAGTGCAATCGCGTGTAATTGTTTGTGATCTCTTCCTTATGTGAATGTGTTTTGATTGTTACTTGTTTTGTGGACCAATAAACAGAAAAAAAAAAAATAACAATGTCGGAACCAACACTGCATTGCAAATTTCATAATTGTAGGTTTATTTGAAGTACCATGTAGGTTTTAATTAGGTAGGGAATTTTATACAGAACAGTTCAACGATCCAGGAATGCTCGTATCTTTTGATTGCATTGACTTAGTCTTCATTTTTTCTGTTCTAAGGGACTGTAATCCTAGATATTTGTTTATAAAGTTCCGCTTAAAGGCTTTTTTTTATAAATGATTTTGACGGACCGGCAGATATACGGATGGATGGACTACAATTATATCACAAGGGTTCCTAATTCTCTGTTGAGGTACTAAAAATACTCTTTGTACAGAGTAATTTCGTTGTGTTGTGAATCAATACATTTACTTATATCTCACAGTGAAAACTTACACCTATACATATAGGTTGAACTTAAAGAAAAACTCTATTAGAGATAGGTTTATCTATTGCCAACTATTTTATAAACGTTTGTATGTATTACATTTTCAGAATGCAGGACGGGCGAGGTGGTAATAACGAGCGGTTACAACCTCCGCTGCCGCCATATAGTGCACACCGTGAGCCCCAAGTACGTGCCCAAGTACCACACGGCGGCGGAGAGCTCTCTGCATAATTGTTATAAGTGAGTGTGTATGATTACTCTATGTTTTTAATGTAATGTAATAGTTTTTTAATGGGATGACAACTAAGAACATTCATTTAAATAATTAAATATATATTTAAGATACATGGAATAGATGTTATAACTAATTAATGTTAAAGAGAGCGATAGGAATATAACTAATTATATATTATTTTGCAATTTGTGTAATGAATACGAAAACAAGATTGTCTAATTAATAAAGAAAAATGTATTTTATTCACTCAGAAACTCTAAAACAGAACTAGAACTCAACACACATTAGTATAACTCAACGCACATTGCCTTTTGCCAGAGCGAAAATATTATTTGCATTTCCAGTCACACCCTTGGCCCCAGCGGCACGACGGAGTCAACACCCACCACATTAATAAATAATATACATTATTTTTATAATCTATTACAGAAACGTGTTGCACAGTGCCCGCGAAGTAGGCGCTCGTTCGTTGGCGCTGTGCGTGGTGAGCACGCCGCGGAGGAACTTCCCGCCTGACGTCGCTGCCCATGTTGCTTTGCGTGAGTGTTGTTGCTAACCGACTTTTAAAAAGGGGGAAGTTGTGTTAGGACAATGATTCATACCAACTTTTTTGTTTTCAGCATATCTAAAAATAGGTAGCTCGAGAAAAAAGACTGTGTTTTGAATTTATTTTTTGTATCTTTTCTATCAAAAATGACTGAGATATTAAACATTAAAGTACGGCTAAGCGTGTGACGTCATGTCGTGTCTGGCCAATAGGCGCTTGCGAACACCTTAAAACTTCGGCTCGTTGTGCTCTCGCGGTTTCGTTATTATCTTGCTACTGCGTGATGTCAGGTGGCGTCTCGACGAAATGCAAATAAAACTTTAGAAATCCTGGTCCGATTTTGGTGAAACAAAAACTATTATTGTCTGCACGAGTACGCGCATCAAAGACAGTAAATATTATAGTAAAACTTTGATGAATTGGTGTGACTCATTGTGAAAAGATGTTTGTGATTCTTATTTTGTATAGAGTTGGTTCCATATGTTTTTATTATGTATTGCCTCCAAAAATAATGTATTTTAAATACTTAATACTATAAAGGTATAATGATTATATAATACTACAATACTAAGTATATTTGAGATCAGTCGGAGCGCAGATGCGCAAGCATGCGACTGTAAATGCAACAGGCTATGCGTTCGATTCCCACTCGAGAAAATAAATATTTAACATTTCCTTGTTTTGGTAGACTTTTATTTAATTTTGAAGAATAACTTAGTTCATTATGAAGAATGATTTAATGAATTATTAAGTATAACTTATTTTAATGAATGACTTACTAAATTTTTGCAGTTAATTAAGTTATATAGAATAATTGAATTCATTGCTTAAAACCATTGTTCTTTCCATAACAGGTACAATCCGCCGCTACCTAGAACAGAACACGCAACCCACACTCATAATCCTGTGCAGTTCGACTCCCGAAACAGCCCCAATATCGACACTCGCCCCATTATACTTCCCGCGCAGTACGAAGGAGGCAGATGCGGCGAGGTGGCGGCTGAAGGACGCTGGTGGTGCCGCCGGGGAACCTGACCATCCTGAAAGGAGGATACGGATTATACACAACCCCCATGATAGATCAGCGTTAGGTGTTCAAGCTGGTAAGTTAGTAATTTTTAATCGTATTGTACACCTATATCGACTTTCGCCCCATTATATTTCCCACGCATTATGAAGAAAGCGAATGCGACAAGAAGGCGGCTAAAGGACGCCGATGACGCCGCCGAGGAACCTGATCATCCTCTATTGACTGTGTTACTTAATAAAACGTCTGTCTTGGCTCAAGGTTTATTAGTCCATATTAATTATGTTAAGTGCAATGTTGCAATATAAATAATACTGGCAGGTCCAGACGAATACGGATTATAGTGTTAAATGCTCGGGATTGTAAGTTTTTAGTACTTGTATCATGACCATCCCGAGGGACGTTTTCGGCCTAACAGTAGAAATTTGCAGGAAAATTTATTTATTAAAAAGTATCTGATATGATTTGATTTGTTCATATATTTTTTGTCAAAATCTAATTTCAGCGTCATTTATATTAACAAAATGACGAGTGACCGTTCATATGAAATCACTCGATAAGCTCGCCCCATTTCCTATGCTTTATCGCGTTTGTTTTTGTTATCTTATTGGATAGATAGTGTCAGGAATATATTTAAATATATCATCAATGTGATTTTTATTATTATTACGCATCTTCAGTTTTTTTTATTTATTGTCACTCAGAGATATAAGCCACTTTGAGAATGAAATGTTGAATTTATTCAAAATCGATATCACGATTGTTTTTTAGCCTCACACTGTGTCCCACACATAACAGAAAAGACAAAATAAGTCTAGTGTTAAGATACTGCGTTTCTTACATCCCCAAATGAATATCGAACCCACAAACAGTCGCAAGCACGTGCCTCTGCGCCACGACTGGCCACTATTAAAAGTACATATTTCTAAATTTATCGGCTATATTAATATATTATTTGAAATATAGACTACAACTAGATTTATCATTAGCTATATAATTCGTGTCCATTAATTAATTATTGATTTATTTTATAAATAATCACCTGTGATGAATAATTAACTTTAGACAGACATCTCTGAGCTGGTCAGAATATACTATAACTCTCTAGGTGAGCCCGAAATTGATTAGAAATAAAAAAAATACATTATGTGTCAATTAAATTATTACACGCAATTAATGCTTAATTAATATTGTCATTAAGAAAATTTGTATGGTTCATATTGCATATTGAAAGAAAAATATTAGTTTGTCATTGTTATTGACGAGAGTAGTACCTTTTCAAAATATATTATAAAGTGTCTGGGAAATAATATAAAGATAAGGGAATAGATATGAATTTCAACAGAGTTCTAAGTAAGTAATTCTTTTTTTTTATTTATTGAATTTATAGTCCTCTTATACAGTATGGTTAGCTCTGAAGTTAGCTGTAGATGTCTGCGCAGATTTAGTTTTATGATTTTTCTTACTTTTCAAGTAAACAATGCTTAAAAATTCAGAAGGCACTTCAGGTTATGTTATTTTTCAATGATTGATAAAATATTTAATCGCAGGTATTACCTGTATTAAAAAAACGAATGACTTGGACTCAAGAATTTACAAAATCGATATCTTTATCGAAATCTGTTCTCGATCTCTATGATTAATATTGATTTTCCAAAACAAAATAAATGACACCAATTTGAATATTTATTTTTTATTTAAAATTTAACATTAATAAAAAGCAAGATATTTAAAGAACCTATATATATTACATATAAGATACATTAAAAAATATATATATTTCGTTAATTACGTTTTAAATTCATTGTTAGGGCATTGTGTGTGCACCATACTATGGAACCATGTACCATTTGAATTATAGTCATCGAAATACACTAAAAGTATTAATATAATCTAATACATATTTAGTGTTAATGTACTATAATATAATTGTAAGTGGCATACATATAAGGACGTTTCAATCTTATCAAAGATAATGCCCGAGTTATCGGTGTATTGACGCATTTAGTTATATCGATCCCTTTAATTTGTTCAGTTGTGGGAAGATTAGTATTTGTTTGTGGCTAGACTTGTTTGGAAGTAAATAAAGTAATTACAAATGGATGTGGTACCTACTGTTCAAAATCTGTTGGAAATGAAGCCGCGACCCACCGGTGAGAGATTTTTTAGTTTATGGGCAATAAATTGAAAGTAAATATATGGTTGTATGTACTAATCTGTTATTACTGTAAGTAACTAGTAGTACGGTAAATAAACTAAAATAATACTGTAAATTACATAAATATGTATAATATACATAAATTATGTGGATACTAGAATTTTGACTTATAGAAATTAGGTACAAAAATACTAAAGATGAAGCTAGTGAAGTTAGAGCTAAAATGAAAAAAGCTTGGAGTAATAAGAACATTTGATCTTTCTTTGTTTGTGCACACTTCCGAGACATCCATCCAATATCCCATATTGGTATTATTTTTACCATTAGGTGGGTCTTATATTGTTTTTCCATTAAAACCCAAATTTGCAATGAATATACTATAAGTTTTATCCATCTTAATATTTTATAATATGCAAATTCAAGTACCCAAAATGATCCTGCAAAGATTTATGCATACCTCCACAATATAAATATTTTATTCACCCCTCCCTTGTTCTCAAAATTTCTCCGTACAGACCTTAAATCTTCACTTTTTTCGTATATTTTTTCTAATGATTTATTCTAAATTGTTTCTATTTTGCTTGCAATATGGACTTGTTTGCATTTTTTATATCAAAATCTAAAATATAGCATGTTTTATTGTTTACAAGCAGACATTTTGACTATCAAATTTCCAATCACTAGAAGGGAAAAATAGGTTAAAATTAAACGTAAATTAATATTTCACTTCCTCCAGTGTTTTTGAACCCACAACCGTCACGCTACAGTACACCCTTGTGCCATGACGCACGATAGTAATAAAACCTCATTGAATTACCCAATAACTTTAAAAGAATCATAGATTATTTTGCAAATCTTTTCTTTTACCAAGCCAATCTTGTTTCTATATTCTTGAATTTTTTTTATTGTATTAAATTTTATGTTATCACATAAGTACTATTACGAGTATAATGACATATTAGTACATCTTTCTGTTTCTATTAATATTATTAAGGTCCTTGTAGCATAGTTAATTCATTTTACTCCTTTAACTTATAAAATTATTTATATCTTAATTAATCTTTCCTTGTCAAATGCAAGCCAATCCGAATACATTATCTAGTATAGAACATAATTAAAAATTACATAACATATCACCAACAAATATTAATGTTACCAAAGAATATTATGAAAAAATGCAAACACTCGTCTTTCATTAGATAAAGCGATGTCGTGCCTGCGCCATAAGATACCTAAATTTAATAATAAGATTACCTAAATTTATTATGAGTAAATTTAAACTATATTTTGTGTGTTTTAAACTTTATTTTTTAGTATTTATGTGTATTTTTTGAAATTAATTATATTGTTGCTTAGTTTAAGTAAAATTATGAAGAAAAGAATGTTTTTTTTTTGGTGAAAATGTGAAACAGTTGTACAAAAATGTGTTTGTTGTTCGTGTATTCCAAGCTATACTGTGCGTGGATATGATTAATCCAGCATTTGAATACGATCGTAAGTAAGTTGACATGCTCATTGAAATAGAAATATAAAACCTGTTCGAACTAATATTTTTTGAAAATATATAGATCTAAATATTTTTTATATAGATCTAACGTAGTGTTCATTTTAAAATGAAAGTAACTATTATAGTTATATGAAACTACTAATTTAAGAAAATTAGTTAAGTAATTTATACAATGTAAATTTTATACTAATAGCATAACTAATGTTTTGTCGGCTGCCCCACCCGCGTGGTCTACACGGCTACAGGTAGATTTTTTTTCTATTTTGTAAATTATCCAAATATAAATCGTGTAGATTATACTCCGCTCCCTTGAATCACAAATTATACTCACTGTTTTTTTATTTTAACGAATATAGCTATTAAAGTATTAAAAAAGAAATCAATTACTTGAAATTTCTTTAAAGTACCGTACCGTAGAGTTGACTTTCTTGTGCCGCACCGATTCTTGTTGGACCTGAGGCAGTGATTTTAGTCAACCGGTAGTGAATTGTAGGATGTTAAAAAAAATTAAGCATGTAACTCATAAGAAATTATTTAACTTTAATACCAAAACACCCACGACACCACCCACCCACCACGTTTATCATGCACGACAGCCAACCTCTCTGACTTTCTTTTCAAATCCCTGATATCTTTTAAGATATTCATTTTAACGACATGCTGCACAGAGCATTTTTGATCTACAATCAATGCATTATTCGTAAGTAACAATAGGTCAATAAATGCTGAGTTTTTATGGAACATTTTAACGCAAAAATATTATATTCTATTAATATTATAATAATAGAAAGTGGTTTGTTAAAGATAATAATTATATAAAATATAGTTTAGCAAGTTTATAGTATATCATTATATTATCATAAGTATAATAAGTAAAATTTTAACAAACAAGATTAAGAAGTATCATTGTCACAAATTAGAGGCCGTCGTGGCGCAGCGGCACAAGGTAACGCGACAGTTGTGGGTCCCACTCGAGGAAGTGAAATATTTATTCTTCGCTCTGGTGTCGAGGCAAAAGCGGGGCGTCGTGTTCTGCCACTCAACACGCAATTCATTCAGATTCATTCGTCCAGAATTCGGCAGAAAGTGGGGAACGGAGTGTCTTAACATCTCACATCTCTCAGAACATCTCTCTGCCTACCCTGCGTGAAGCTGATTTTTTTATTGGCACAAATAATTAAATATATATTTGTGTGTTTTTCAGCCGGTTTTTCTCAGGTTTGACTGTTTTTTAGAGAACTGGCGGTAAATTATTTGGCGTTCAAAAAATGAAACATTTTATTCTGGATAAAATTATATAAATTTGAATTTGAAGCAACATTTTAAAATGTTTATTAATGCAAATGTACTTGTAATAAATGTAATACTTTTATGACCCACTTAATTATCTAATTACAATTCGTACTCAAATGGAGATAAGATTAAGAATAACTATAGTAAATATAAAACGTAAGATAAAAATTACGTCAACCACGGAAGTTTTATGTCGTTTGTTCAGTTAATTTCAAGCTTATCTTTAAATTTTCATAATAGTTATACGAGTAGTGAAATGCGTACTCCCATTATAAAGAAAACAAGTGAATTATAAAGAAAACAAAAACCTGACTGCATCAAATTATTTAATGTGGGTATCCAGTAAAACTCGCGCGCGTATTTGTATGTGGCATAAGCCTTAAAAAATACCTACAATTTGCCGCCATTTAAGTCATAAATAATAAAAGTAATCTGCACAAATAAATACAAGAAAACATTTACATAATATATTTTATTTTCGTAAATCTTCGTATATATGTAAAAATTTACAAAGCAAATAAAACAGTTTACAGAAGAATTAATAATATGTTAATTTATAATTATCATAAAATTAAACTACGAAAGATAATGATAGCGTCTCTTGAGAGATACGCTTGCCGCATTGCAGAATTTCGTTTATTTTCTAATTGAATATATGACTTTAGATATGACGTTTTTAGAATGAAAGGAACCTAATATTATAAAAACGGAAAGTAAAAAGGAAGCCAATAATATATTTTATGAAATTCTAGTAGAATAGAGTTCTAGTAGAGAAGTTTATTATTAAGTCAATAATTTAATATGATATTTATTTATTCATTACATATATTTATTTATTTTTTTATGAAATTTTATTTAAATATAGTATTATAGCTATAGTTGTGATACGCTGTAATTAAACAATGTTTCCGGTTATCGTGACGAATCTCTAATATTTACAATTTTAAATCCCCTGCTTCCTTATTGTTATAAAAGTTAATAAGTGTAATAATAACTGTACTTAATTAACGAGTCGTCGAGCAGAGGCACATGCGAGTTGTGGGTTCGATTCCCGCTAGAAGAAAAAGATATATTATTTACATAATAAAATTACCTTATATTATAATGAAATTGCCAGAAACTCTGAACGCGACATTTACGGATTCTTATTCGGGGGAATGTATATATTTTTATCACCTCGCTCTGTACACAGTACAGCAAAAAGCGAATTACTGACTTCCGCCACTTAACACGAAATGCCTCAAGAAAGTTGAGTACAAAATACCTTAAAACTAGACTCCCTCTGCTTACCCTGTTACATGCTGAACACAGCGTTAACCTCCACAATTCTAACCCGTCACCATCCCAACAGCCGAGGACGACACGTCGGTGTGCGACGAAGAGGCGGCGGTGGAGGCGGCGGCCGCCTTCGCGCGCGCGTGCTCGCCCGACACGCAACTGCTGCTACCCGCCAGCGCGCCCGCGCCGCACGTCACGCGGCGTTACGATAGTGACCAGTAAGTTGGTGTTTTTCTTATTAGTTACATTTAAATTAGCTTCACGCTTTATCCCGCACACGGCAGGGTAGGCTAAGGGAACCTAGAGTTAAGACACTTCGATGCCTACTAAGATGTTCTGCTGAGTTTAGCAGGCATTTTATGTTGAGTGGCGGAACGCAGTGCCGCGCCTTGCCTCGATACCAGAGCAGAAATGAAAATATATTTTTATTTATAGGGACCGATTCAATAATTATATCAAAGGAATTTCATGATTTTTGTCTTTGTCACGGCTGGTTTATATTTGTGTCCAGCCTGGTGTGACACAATGGAAATGTATGGAATGTTCCACTTTATTGATGTCTTTTTCTCTTTTTTAAGTTGTGGCATAATTAATGCATGGCCCTTAACTTTATCTGTATACTGTTTTTTTTTTAATTATTAAATTTTACCTTTTCTTTATATTGTTAATGTGAAATATATGTATTATAATAATTTGTCTATATGTTCATTCGACGATTCAAAAGTGCTTAATATAGTTTTTGAATAAAGAATATTCTGAATTTGAATTTATAATCGGTACTGTTGTTAGTCTAAAATGCCGCCCCATCGAAATAGCAGACAAAATATTTTTATAAAACCTACTCAATATGGGCCTTGAATGAAAATAATCAAATAAGAGACAAGATAGCCAATCAATGTCACAAATTGAAGGATTGAAGATTATTTACAAAATATTTTTTTAAGATACAATTTATAATATAAGTACCAACAAAACAGTAGTGCCCGTGGCACAGGGTCACAAGCGTGCGACTGTAAACGAGACGAGTCGGGGGTTCAGTTCTCCCACTCGAAGAAATTAAATGTTTAATGTTTTCATGTCCTCGCTTTGGTAATGCGGCATTCGCCTCCAGAATTTGTTGGCAAATGCGGAGCGGGAGTATCTTAATGGGAATGGAATGTGTTAACATTAGATTCCCAGACTTCCCAAAATGTGCTGGATACAGCGTGAACCTAAAAAAATAAGACAAAACATAAAATATTGAGCACAATAGTCTATATCCGCATTATATTATTTAATTTTAATAAACCTTTGTAGTGAAAAGTATCTTAAATAAAGCGGTATTTCAAATATTTTCCATATAAACAAACAACCTTCTGAAACATTGTTGATTGAAAATCACGTCGTTCTCATTGTGTCACCAGCACGTCACGTCAGGAGGAGATCGCAAACAAACGCGGCCGCAAATATTTGAGTTTTCGAAACTACTAATATAGAATAGATACACATATTGTATTATATGCTTCATTTATACTTAGTAGGTAGATGCTAGCTATCCCAGCGACTTCGTCTGTATGGAAAAGTAAATGTGAAAAATTCGGTAAATCTTTGATTTGTTCTATCAATATTAGTAAACCATCATAGATTTGAAGTTTGTCAAAGCATACCTCGTGCTTCTCATACTTAGTTATAAAAATTTTTGAAATATCCATAATATTAAAACTAACTAACTTGAGGCCGTCGTGGCACAGCTGCACAAGGGTATAACGCGACGGTTGGGGGTTCGATCCCCACTCCACTCGAGGAAGTGTAATATTTATTTACGTTTATATTTCCATTTCTTCGCTCTGGTGTCGAGGTGAGTTCTGCCACTCAATACGCAATGCCTCCAGAATTCGACAGAAAGTGGAGAACGGAGTGTCTTAAAACTAGGTTCCCTCTGCCTACCCTGCTGTGTGCGAGATGCTTGATGTCGATCTCCAACACCAAACATATCATCACTTTTAAATTTTTTTCATAACTCCACAGTAAAAGCTGCTTGCTTCTATATAGATATATATATTTGACAAGTACACGTATTTTTTTAAAGATTTCCATTTCAAAATAACAGTTCGATACATTAACCCTTTTGTTTTTTTATAAACTTGCGCTAAATTTCGATTGACTTTTCAAACAATTCCTAAACAACAAGTAAACTAGTACATCAATATTTACTCGAAATGATCAAAACAGTTTGTTCGTCGTCCATCAACGCTTTCAAATTTTAATTATCATAAAAATAATTTTCCACTATAGTTCAGAAATTAGTAAATGTTTGTGTGTTTTTGAATTAAAACCGTGTGCAAAAAGCTGATGACCGATTTGACCTGACTTCGTAGAACCAGCTCTGTTTGGACAGTTGGTTGTCTTTCCTTATAATAACCTATTTCTGTTATAGGTATTTTACGATTGTGGATAAATTAAATATTTTATTGAGGGTCTCTGACATTGTGTAGGTATTGAAAGAAAATAAATTAATTGTATAACTTATTCGGTTTGTAAGCGATTTCATAAGAAAAAGAAATATTATGATCTGACTAACTGATTTGTAATTTTCTTAGAGGATGCGGAAATGGTAGATCTAAAGTAAACAATTTTCATTGAGAAACATAAATCTATTGGTTAAATTATCGATTATTCCAAAAATTCTAAATATAATTACTTGTTAATATTCAAAGAATGTCCAAGTGTTCCTATCACTCATTTCAAGCACAAAAGTAATGTTTCCGCCTATCTAGTAGTATTCCGAGCACTAGTGGGCGTCATTCACTTTGCACTAAACACTTACCAACTAAATATAAAGACCCAACAAAAATAGATGAAACGAAAACAAACAACTTATAACTGAACTGCGTATTAACCTCGATATAAATTTAATTTTACTTTCGGCGTATATATATTTTAAATAGTTACATACATATATGCTATTTTAATTTCCCATTATTGTATGGATACGCCATGTTGAGCCTGGAGTGACATATTTTAGTAATTAACAGAATTCGTTTCTTTTATTGTAACCTAGATATCAAAGTCTCTAGTTTATATTTAATACATTAAACTCTTCTGTTACTGAGCGACTGACAGACAACGCACAGCTGCAAACGCAGAAATGTTGTATGTATGATCCTTGAAGAAAGAGGGCTCCCTGACCTGTTCCCTCGTACTACAACTGAAAAAGGACATACGATTTAAACTCCACGTAAACCAAAATTCCGGCCCACAAGCAGTTGGAATATAACAGGAAACAGATCAATTAAATTATCCAAAAGAGATTCTAATAGCAATTTAACAAGAATTTTAACAATCCACTGAAGG
>DWGR01003688.1:0-11885 GCA_018247715.1 Heliconius burneyi | reverse complement strand
GGTAATGGCGTGTGAGAAATGCGATCTTAATTGCAGGCTTGGTCAGATGACCTTCGTATAAATTGGGAAAGGTTCACGAAAAGTTGTTTCGCTTGCAAAATGTAAAATAAAAATATTTTTTTCCTTCTTTATTAGGTGATGACAGATACGTTTTTTTGGCTATATTGTATTGTAGAGTGGGCAGATGGAACGTAGTGTTAAGACACTCTTTTCCCCACTCTCCGCCGAATTTTTGAGGCATTGACTATTTTGTGGCAGAACTTAACGCCGCTGTTTGTCTCAACACCAGAGTTAAGAAATTAAAATATTAATAAATCATAATTCATTGCTTCGAGTGGCAATCGAACCCACAACCGTCGCGCTAGAGTCACATATGTAACTTGTACCTTTGCGCCACAATGGCCTCATATTTAAACAGAATCTACAATAGTATTGAGTACATTATACTAATATATCTATCTTTTTAATTTTTAAATCTAAATGTCGATTTATTTTATTTGATTCGATATAACAATTAAGTAATAGTTACTGACATATTTAAGTAATGTGGTCTGTAAGTTGCAGAAACTAAAGGTTTTAAGAATTTTGTATTTAATAAGTTGTTAAGTAAAAAGGATAGCTTAGCTTCGCTAGTTTAAATTCAGCCTCCTTTTTTAGCTTCACGGTGTATCCCGCAATTAGCACGGTAGGCTCATAAAGGGAACATGGGAACCTAATGTCAAAAAGTTCTTAAGAAGTGTTTAGAGCCTCGTTAATAATGTTTTTGCTTAATATGAAATATTTCATTCCTTCGAGTAAGATTCGAACGCACAACCGTTAGATCGTAACTCCACATAATTGAATGTAACCATTGAATTATATTAAATACCGCCGTTCGTGGGCGTTTGGTTTAAACTTAACAATAGTTGTGGGTTCGAATGCCATATAGAGCTATATTTATTATGTAGATGATTCCTAAGTCTGGTTGATTAATTACATCACATTGTTGACTTTATGCACTTTCTCTAACTAAGCGGAAAGTACAGAACATAGCGACAAAATATGACAGACTATTTTAAAACACCTTTGTATTTTTTATACTTTAATGTTGTACTTCACTTATATGTTAGGAGGTTAACATTATTTTCATTGCCTGATGTCGTTGTGGTGCAGTGGTGCAGCGTCTGACTGCTAATGCTACGATTTTAGGTTCGATTTCCACTAGGATTTTTTTCATTTCCTCGCTCTGGTTTGCGTGTTAACATTACTATCGCCGAGCACTAAATAAAAAAATAGAATTTACATAATAAATTTATTTAAGTAATTTTATATTACTTAAGAACATATAATTATATATATATATATATATATATATATATATATATATATATATAAAACACTCCTCAGTATATATGATGTTTTAAGTAGCTCTATCAAGCAGCATTTTAGTATAATTTCACGGTTTCTGCATGCTTATGAATATTTTAATATTTACGCTTACGAATTACATTTTAGAAGGACTTGAGTTCAAAATTCGACCTGTTTATATATTTAGATAAAGAGATCACTTAGTGAACAAATTATATGCGAGGCCGTCGTGGCGCAGATGCACAAGGGTGTGACTGTAACGCGACGGTTGTGGGTTCGATCCCCAAAAAGTGAAATATTTATTCCATTTCTCCGCTCTGGAGTTGAAGCTAAGCGTGGCGATGTGTTCTGCCACTCAATACGCAATGCGCAATGCCTCCAGATTTCGGCAGAAAGTGGGGAACGGAATGTCTTAACACTAGGTTACCTCTGCCTACCATGCTGTGTGCGGGATTTGAAGATTTGATTTAATTATTATTTAAAATTTATTGCACACAGCCAGGTAGGTCAAGGAAAAGTAGTCCGCCGAATTCTGGAGGCACTACGTATTGAATGGCGGAACTCAACGCCGCACTATGCCTCGACACTAGAGCGAAGAAATGAATATATTTAACGTTTCCATTTTTGTAATGGTAATCGAATCCACAACCTTCGCGTTTACAATCACACTGTATGCCCCTGCACCACGACTGGCCTAAATGAAATGAATGTTTACTTATAAGATATACCAGAGGTCAAAACTTAAATGTCATATGTACACATAATAAAATATGATGATTTTTAAGCATTTTTTCGAGATGTATTAAATTTATTTATTAATATTTGTATCTTACATTTCGATTTTAGAATCGTAAATGATTTGTACAGTTTTTCTTTAATTTTCTTAAAGTATCTAAGAAACAACGTAATTTAATTCTAATAACGATATACATCAAGATTTACGACTCATCTCAAGATGGCGAGAGCTGTGTAGAGTTAAATAATATTTTGCAATTTGTAATGTCGCAACAACATATGGGATTCTCTTTCAAACTATTTATGGGGCAAGCTTAATTAAATACACTACGCGATAGTTATAGATTATACTACATCAAACTAAGGGAGACGTTGACATTTTGTTTAGTTAGAAGCTTAGTTTTTTTTACCTCATTATATTTTTTTCAGTCTGTACTGTCCCATTGTTGGGCTAAGGCCTTTTCACACTTTTTCCACTCTGGTCTATTTGTTATTGAACACCAGTCAAGCTTGTAATAATCCAGCTCGTTTCGCCATCTCCGTTTTGGTCTCCCAATTCTCCTTTTAGACTTCAGCTGTTACATTCGTTAATGTAAAATGTCAAATGTGAACTCAACGACGCGCTACGTCGTTGAGTTCATCCAATTGACACGCAATGTCTCCAAAATCGGCGGAAAGTGGTGATCAGAAGTGTTAATAAAACGGAGCATCTTGACACTAGGTTCCCAGGTTCCCTCAGCTGACTTGCTATCTGTCAAAAATGTCAAAGATGCATCAAAACAAATACAAAATATATATTTGAATACGTATAATAAATTGTAGCCAGTACAAGCTAGCCTACTTCCAACTGACCGATATGACATAACACCAGTATTGACCAACAAAACGAAGCGGGGACGCCGTTCCGAGCGCACCGACAGACTTACATTTACTTAACGCGACAGTACACGTGGTATCACTTTTTTTATATATATATATATATATATATATATATATATATATATATATATATA
This sequence comes from Heliconius burneyi, assembly GCA_018247715.1. Taxonomy (NCBI): domain Eukaryota; kingdom Metazoa; phylum Arthropoda; class Insecta; order Lepidoptera; family Nymphalidae; genus Heliconius; species Heliconius burneyi. The sequence continues at coordinate 8,790 of DWGR01003688.1, read as the reverse complement.
TATTTCTAATTAATTTAGAAATTAAATATTTTTTTGTATTTATGAATAAGAAATAGTGTTTAGTTTTAGTGACAATGGAGCTGAAAAGCGTTTTTCTTGTGTTTCTCTTATTTGTTTTTGTTTACGGTCAGCAAACAAATTTTGAACTGCCAGTGCAATTAGTCGGTTTTCCTTTTATAGTCGGAAGTGTTAGATTAACTAATTTTTTGAAGAAATTATCGTATTCTCTTAGCCCTGGTGAGTACTGAAAGAGAAATTTAAATTTACATAATCTATATATAAATATATCTCGTAAAACAGTAAAAATATTTTGTCTGTATATTTAGTATTTTTGGCTGAAATGTATTTAGGGACACTTAACAAGAATAATATAAAGCAAAAATATATTTTTTTAATTTATTGCCTTTCTGTCTGTATGTATGATCATGCTAATATCCAAAAGTAATGAACCGACTTACTTCAAATTTTCATCAATTGCTTTGTTTTAACTCAACTTAATATGTAAAGTTTGTTTCATCGAAGTTGGTTCAATAAAAAAAAGTTATCGGCATTTGTATAAGAAATGTATGTGTAATACCTATAATATACAAACAATAAAAGTTTTCCTTCAATTTCTCATTAGCGGTGTTATTATAATAATTACGCCCCTCATTAATGCCTTCACCTCTGTAACAGCGATTGGGAAATTAATTGAAAAACTTAATTTTAGTCATGAAATTTACTTTCAAATAAAAAATTTAACGAAACTATGCTTGAGCTCATAATTTGGTTAATTGTTCTAAAAATCTAACTTAAATAAAAAAATTATAAATCTTTATGTATTTTTTAATTATTCTTAGGTGATTTGCCATCTTAAAATTACGTAGACGATCACCATATGATAATTAACATACCAGGAAGACAAACGTTAAAGCACTTTTTTCTGTTGTATTTTTAAGACATAACGTGAAACGGATGGACGCTTCTCTACCGGAGCGGGATAGTGAAAATAAGAAAGAAACGAACCCACGACTAACGTATTTACAGCCACATAATGCATATAGAAAAAATAATGAATTAAAATGTATAAAAAATTCAAAGTCTGTTCTCACACTTTAACAACGGCCATATTAGCTATCTAGTTCCAAAACGTTTAAATTTTAGTTATATAGAGTCGTTTTTACCAATTCACCCAATTTCAATCGAAAAATAATTATTATGAAATAGGAAGAAATAAAAAACGTAGCTTGCGCGTAAATACATCGTACAAAATAAAACTCATGCAGAGATCGTTTACGGAAACTGCAGATGCTATCTAGAATCCATTAATACTGTGGGAGCGCGATGCCGTAAATTGAGCCTGTCACAGTATATGCGAGTACGCGATTTGTAAAAAAATATTGTTTTTTTTTTGTTAGCTTCACGTTGTATCCCGCGTGAGCAGGGTAGACAGAGGGAAGTTAATGTTAAGACACTCCGTTCCACAGTTTTCGGCAAAGTTTTGAGACATTGAGACATTTACCGGAGTGAAAAAAAGTAGAGTCTAAATGGTAATCAAAACATACCCCGAGTGGTAATCAAACCCACAACCTTCATGTTTACACATTCACTTGTACCTCTGTGACACGGCGGCTTCAAAATTATTGTTATTGTATTTACTATTAAAAAGTATTTTATATCGTGGACGTTTTATTTTTAAATTGATATAAAAATATATGTCGTTAGTGTTGCTTTTTTAGTTATATATGTTTTATGTGAAAATTGTGTGGAATACGATATGAATTTCAAGCAGAATTATTAATGTATTAAATAGTAATAAAATCAAAATCAAATCTGTATCCCGTACACAACACGGTAAAGTTTTAAGTTAAGTTAAAGCAGACAGGGGGAACCAAGTGTTAAGACACTCCATTTCTCACTTTCTGCCGAATTTTGGGGGCATTGCGTGTTGAGTGACAGCTCAACGCTATGCTTTTGCTTCGACACCAGAGCGAAGAAATGGAATTATTAAATAAATATTCCATCTCCTCGACTGGAGATCAAACCCACAACCAGTCTGGTCTTAAATATAGATTATATTCTATATTTTATAATTGAAGGAGCTCCTGACCCTTTGGTACCTTTGGTAGATATGTTCATTCAATAATTTAAAAAGGTGTCTTAAATGTCTATTTTAATATAGAATTTGATTTTAATCAAAGCAATTTAATATGCATAGATTAACTTAGTTTGCTCTATGAAAATATGAAGCTAAAAAAATAGGTTTTTAAATAACTATTGATTTCTGTAGATGTATCAGACAAAAGAGACGATTTATATAGTAATCTTGATGTTACATCAAATATTGAGGGTTTGTTATAGATCCTTGGATGAAAATATCCTTAATGTGTTATTGTTGAAAGCAATGGCAAATTATAATTTCATTCAGTTGAGCTCAGTTCAGTATTTTTATTACCTTTCCTTCCCCAATTTTCCCCTAAATTCTGAAGACATTTTGTGTTGACAGGCAGAACTGAACACTGCAATTTGCCACATTGCCAAAGCGAGAAAATTAAAACATGAAATATATCATCTCCTCGAGTGGAAATCGAACTCACTACCTATCACCTTCACAGTCGTACGACTAGCCTCATAAATCGTAAATTAATGAAAATTTTGAAAGGACCATTGTGCAATGGAAAGCGATTAATACACATGAAGTGCCTTTGTGTCGTAAATTCAGCGGTCGCGACACATGTGCGGACATGGGCACAACGCGGCTAGGGTCGTTTCATTGAATTTTTCATAACTGTGCTCGCGATAAAAGCTTGTTTTTTTATATTTGTATCGCATCTGGCCTTATGTATATTTATTGTAAGCCAAACTTGTATTGAATTTTCATTTATTTCTGTTAAAATTAATATAAAACATTCCATCCTTTGAGTGGTGTCTTAACACAAGTTTTCGTCTGCTCGTTTAAATGCAGGATGTTACTTTTTTTCAGCTTCGCAGTTATTAGGTTAAACAGAGGGAACCTAGTGTTACGATATTCCTCACTCTCCACCAAATTCTTGAGGTATTGCGTGTTGAGTGGTGGAGCTTAACGCCACACTTTGATATTAAATAATTAATTTTCCAGTGAACATTGAACCTACCATCTGTCACGTTCACAGTCGAACACTTGTGCCCTTTCATCGCGACGTCCTCAAACGATGTATTGTATAGCTAAAAATACAAAAGAAATACAAAGAAAAAAAAATTGTAATTTTCAGAGCTATATAATAACGTATGAGACAAAAACATATTTAACAAATAACTAAAAGAAATATTAAACGAATAGAAGAATGCGGAACCCGACGAACGAGTCCGACTTGCACTTGCCGATTAATTATTAAAAATATAGTAAACACAAGTTTGTATTATCTAATATGTTACATATTACTTTACATAGTTAGTTAGCTTTAGGCCACTTTTGCGTAATTCGGAATTATTATCTAATAAGAAAAATGCTTCAGATTTATATATTTTTAGACACGTAAAAAAATTTTAACGTAGCTGGATTTGAACTCACGTCTCTTGAAAACCGTCTATCTCTGATCACTGAGTCATACATTCTCGCTTTGCGGAAAACTATTTTAAATAGTTTCAAATTTATTCCAGCATATCAGCGTGGACGACCTGCTGTTATGCAGTCGGTCTCTACTTCCCTTTTAATTTTCGAGACATACCATCGACCACACAAACATCGTGTGATTAGTTAGACTCTTCCTCTTTCCATTCCTCAGCAAGGGCGTAGCTAGAGAAGTTATTTTAGATTTTTTGGGATTATCTGGACTCCAGATTTGAACTGATGTGTATGACGTGTAAACTTTTTTTATTTTAATGGGTAATGTAATACAGAAAAAGCAGATTTGACGAAGTTTTCTTCTGACAATTCAAGGATATAAGCCACCTGACCAAATTCCTCAGCCACAATCTAATAAATATATACTTTGGTGTATAATATATGTTGGTATATTAAATGCGTTATTTTCAAATCAAAATCAAATCAACTTCACCTTGTATTCTGCACACAGCAGGGTGGACACAGGGAACCCAGTGTTAAGACACTCCGTTTCCCACTTTCTGCCGTATTCTGGAGGCATTGCATGTTGAGTGGCAGAACTCAACGCCGCGATTTGCCTCGACACCAGAGCGAAGAAATGGAAATATAAATGAATATAAATATTTCACTTCCTCGAATGGGGATCTAACCCACAACCGTCGCGTTACCGTCACACCTTAGTGCCGCCACGACGGCCTGCGTTATTTAGTATCGCCAAATTGAACATGTCTTTAAATATACAATATACATATTTACATTACGTACATATGAATGAGGCAAGACAGGTTTCACGTATTGTTCTATAACATCCATTGTAAACAATTCTGGCACTTGATTTACAGCCAAGGAAGGGGGAATGTAATTGCTGAGACTAGAACGTAAATATTTTGGATTTAGACAGCCCTCTGTCAGCCTAATATTCATTTACTCCATTCCTTACATACTACCTGAATGTCGAGATAATGTAAGAGCGGCGGAACTTAACGCTATGCTTTGTTACTAGGGCAATAAAACAAAAATAATACATTTTTGACAATAATGGAATCTACTATAGTTAACATTGACAGTCAGATGATTTGCCACTGCACCATAACGACATTAATACATAGCGATTTCTTCAAATAAAATGGTCTAAAATGGTATCACTTTTTTATTAATAAATATATATCTTTTATTAATTTAATATATCTTTTATTTAAAAATTGAAATAAAACAAAGTCTAAATGTTAAGAAAAGCTTACCAAAATACAATAGTGACTATTGCTATTCAGTCAGTTAAGCCGTTCCTAAGATTAAGCACAGAAATACAGACAAAATAATTAAAAATATTTGTTTTTGGGTTTTGGGTCTATGAATGTATTTTTTTCTTATATTGATACAAATCCAGTATGTTTTTATCATAAGTACAAATATATATTAATTTCTAAACTGAAAGAAAAAATAAGCGTTCCAGGCATAAATCTAACAGATCTTATCAACGCTTTTAGGGCAAGATGACTCCATTTTGTCAAAGTATAGAGATAACAAATGGGCGGTAATATATTCTTATTTCCTTAAATACATCGCTTATCTGGGGACAGAAATACTTAAGTGCTATAAAATATGATAATGTTATCATTAATCTGGACCATACTGTAGGGATGAGTCTAACAAATATTTGGGAAACTTCTCCTTTTCTTCTTTCTTCATAGGCTAAACAAAGAAACTCTATTGTCATTCTCCAATTTCCGTCTGAATTGGAGATATACCTAGTTAAGATGCATTTAAGAATAATTTAGTATTCTATGTTCAGTCCACTTTGGATTTTATCTCATAATGTTAAGACACTCCGCTCTCCATTTTTTGCCGAATTCTGGAGGCATTACATGTTGAGTAGCCTAATTCAAGGCCGTGCTTTGCCTTAACAACAGAGCTAAGAAGTGAAAAAAATAAATATTGAATTTCCTAAAGTGGGAGTCGAATCCACAACCTATCACGATTACCATCTGAAACTTATACCCCTCGCTACAGCTGGCCTAAAATAATTTTATTAAATTTATTGTTTTTCTTACAGCAACATACCGTTCCCGTAATCGTCGCGAACTAACGTTCCCAAGTGAAGTTCCCGAGTCGTTCGACGCGCAAGAGGTTGAAAAGTATATCGTAGGAGAATTCGGCGCACGCGCATGCATTTTCGAAAGAGTATGCGCGCACTATGCTAATAGAGCTCGGGAACAACCAAAGCCACAGATGGACTGGCCACAAGTTTTCAGGTAATATTCGGACGTAACCTAGTGTTGGTACTCTTTGTTTTCCAATTACCTTTAAATTATGTTATTTTTATTAGCTTCACGCTGTATCCCGCACACAGCTGGGTAAACGGAGGGAACTCAGTGTTAAGACACTCCGTTCCCCATTTTCTGCCTTTTCTAGAGGCATTGCGTGTTGAGTGGCAGAACTCAACACCGCGCTTTACCTTGACACCACAGCGAAGAAATGGAACTATAAATTTAAATAAATATGTCATCTTTTCGAGTGGGGATCGGACCCATGACTAGTCAGATTTATAGTCACACTTGGTACCCCTGCGCCACGACTGACCTACAAATTATGATCAGCAATTAATCATGCATGACAAAAATACAATATGAATATATTTCTGTAAACCACTTTTCTGATGGATAATCGCAATGCACTTATTGACTTCAAATACAACGGCTGTTGGTTCGATACCCACTGAAGAGAATAAATTATTTCCACAATGCCTTCAAAATCCGACTAAAAATGGGGAACCTCTGCCTACCCTGTTGTGTGCGGGATATAGCGTGTTGATAAAAAAAACAATTACTGTTTCTTTAAATTATGTTTTTTATACCACGCTTAAAGTAATTAGAAATGAAAGGAACACTGTAACAGCGCTACATCTTTTAATTTAATTATCTCGAGAAACTCTTAAAGGGCTTTTTTGTAATACGATTCTCTGGAAAAGAATTAAATTAGAAAAATATAGCGAGTGCGAGTGCTAAGTAATTTTATTTAGATAAGCAGGTTTTATTTACTAACTTTATAAGCTTAAGAAATAATTGTTTGGACGTTATACAAAATATTAACAAGATAGAGTATCTCGTAAATCGCGGGGAAAGTGTAAAAAGAATTATCCTAACACAAGGTTCCATATGCCTCCCTGCTGTACGGAAAGGGTGTAGATGATTTAGATGAAATGAGCTTAATTATTTTTATTCTCTGCTCTCATAAAATGCGTCGTTAAGCTCCGCTTCTGAATACGAATATTGAATTCTGGCAGATAGTAAAAATCGGAGAGTCATGAATCATTAAATAATGCTCTGCTCTCTTTCTTCCTCCTATACGCGGGATACAGCGTAAAATTGATAAAAAAAGAAAAAGATTGAAGATGCAATAGACTAGTGAAGTTCGACAACCTATCTATATTACAATAGAAGACCTTGACCAGCCATCCAAATGCGATGTCTCGCAATCACTCCGTTACAACACTAATTTAAATAATGTAAAAGTTTTCAAGGACGGCCATTCAGGTCAGACGCACAGGTGGTATGAGAATTCGGTGAAACTTGCGAATAGTTTTGTTACGTAATTACTACTAAACTTTAGTTCATATGGGCTGGTTAGCCACGTAGGCTAGGAAGCATTAAAGGAAATGGTACCTTTAAAATGCACAAAGTAAAACTTTCCATGTTTGATGATAAGATGCTCTGTGTCTAGTAGTTCATTATTGCTGCGTAACAATACAGAGAGCATAGTGTTAAAGCTCTCCGTTCTCATCTTTCTTTTCCAAACATCTGAGTCAAAGCAGAATTCTAAATAAAAAAACATCTACTTGTTATCGATTAGTTAATATCGGTAATTATTTCAAGGTGTCAAGGGTAGTCGTAGGTCAGGTAGAAATTCGTTAAAAGTAGGACAATGACGTCATCGTTAAGTAGTCGTTAAACCGATGCGTCACGTACATTATTGTCAACTATTTCAAATCGACTATCTATACAGACATTCTTTTTTTTTTTTTTCAGCTTCACGCTGTATCCCGCACAAAGCAGGGTAGGGACCTCTCCTTAGTGTCTTAATACTCAAATATAGAGAGAACACTCCGTTTCCCGTCGAATTCTTGAGGCATTGCGCGTTGAGTGGCGGAACGCCTCAATGGACGCCGCCGGACGAGATGAAAATATATTTTTTTAATAAATATTTTATCTCCTCGAATGGGAATCGAATTCACAACCAATGACGTTTACAGTCACCCACTTGTGCCTCTGCGCCACGACTGGCCTCATTTTTTATTATTATTAATAAAAAATATATAAAAATTTTACATTAAGACGTGAAGAAGAAATGCGTCACTTAACTAATGATGAACTGCATCACTCAATATACAATTTTACGGTTTTCGGGCAAAGTGGAAAACGGAATGTTTCGACATTAATTTATCCGCCATTACATGGAAATGAAGTAAAATATATTAGTTACCTATATTTATCTAGACGTTTCTATAATCGAGGTGAGCTTGTATTATACAATACCGCAAAAACTTTCACTGCTTATTTAACTAGACGGTTAAACGATTTTGAGCCCTATAGGCATTTGTTGAATGATGAGTTTCCATTAAGAAAATCTAACGTGGTAATACTAGGATAAGGCTAATAAAACAAATAAATAAATCAACTTCTCGCTGTATCCCGCACACAGCTGGGTAGGCAGAGGGAACCTAGTTTCTTCTTCTTCACTTTCTGCCGAATTCGCCTCGACACCAGAGCGAAAAAATGGAAATATAAACGTAAATAATTATTTCACTTCCTCGAGTGGGGATCGAACCCACAACCTGTGCCGCTGTGCCATGACGGCCTCAATAAGGATAATGGTAAATAATATATTAATTCCGTACAAAGTACTAAGATTAGTCTAAATAAAATTGAATTATTTCTTTATATATTGCGGTTACGTTGCTTATTAAGATCATAGAGGATTTCCTTTTGAAGTATAATTATTTTGTTCGTCCTAGCGCAGTGGACCAGCGTCGGATTGTTAATAATTGCGACGGTTGTGGATTTGATTCATATTAGGGGGAATTCTAGTAAGGCGTTGAGTTCCGCCACTCGAGATTTCGCTGTCTTGGAAATTAGGCAAAAATATACTTAGATTAGTTAAATTATTCAGGTTAACGTTTTAGGAGTCATTTATTTGGAGAAATTATAAATCATCATTAATAAGGGGGCAGG
>DWGR01003687.1:0-11885 GCA_018247715.1 Heliconius burneyi | reverse complement strand
CTCTATATATCTATTAAAATTGAGTCTTAATGAGTTTTTTTTAGCAAGAAAATAATTATAATAAAGGATTTATGCTGAAAATTTAAATTATAGTCTATAAAATATGACATATATGCTCGTTTAGATACTGTTATATATTAATAATTAATCTTATATAAATAATGTTATTTTTAGGTAACTTCCAGGATGCCATACCATGCATATTACCATTTTTCCATATTTACGGAATCATAGTTACGCTATTTGGTCATTTTGTGAACGGATGTAAGTTAATATCAATGCCGAGGTTTTCAACGAGTACTTATTTTGATATATTGAAGAATCAAAAACCTACTGTACTATACGTGGTACCTCCTATAGGTAAGATTGGGTTGATCTAATTAAAAAAAAATGACTTTGTCTAAAATTCCATAGAAACTGATATTTAAAATTGTAACATAAGGTTTATATAAATTTCCACAAACAATTTACTACCATGCTATGGCCAAATTACAATTCGACATCGACAATATAGCCTTTTTTATCTTCATCATAATCATCTCAGCCTTTTATACCATTGCTAGACACAGGGCTCCCACAAGAATTTTATTTGTCTAGGCTTCTCGCCTATTTCATTAGTTATATTTTTTTATACGTGCTACAGCAAAAGGGTCGTAAATAGCAAAGAGAGAACCAATTATGTATACACTCTTTTTCTACTCAATTTGAGATATTGTGTAAGTTGCCCGCTTTGTTTTACCTTAGTGTTGATTGAACTCACAACCACCGCTTTTACAGTCGGGCGATCTTCCACAACACATCAAAGGAAAAAATATTTTTGCAGTAATTAATTATACAATATGTAATATTACAATTTTTCAGCAATTCTTCTTGGAAAGCATCCCGATGTGACAAAAGAGTTCTTCATAAACGTACGGCATATTCCGTGTGGTGCTGCTCCTCTATCTGCTTCAGATGTCATGGCGGTTCTAGAAAAAGGAAACGTAAGTGAAATCATTTATACAATTTAACTATACTATTTTGCATAGACCGACACAATTCTTATGAATTTTTTGGGGCACGTGCAGACACCTGCGCCAAATGCGTATTTTGGACACTATCATAAGGACCAAGTATCGTCGTGTAAACGCGATACCTTGTGGGTTCTATCTATTTAATATTTTCATTTGGTCGCTCTTGAGGCAAAACGCGGCATTGAGTTCCGCCACTTAACACGCAATGCCTCCAGAATTCAATGGAAAATGGGAAACAGAGTGTCTTAACAGTCTGCTTACCCTGTTGTGTGCGGGATATAGCGTGAAGCTAAAAAATGAATAATAACATGAGATCAGAAGTCTGCTTAAATCATTTATTCTCAAACAAAAAACCTCTCAGCTTAGTATCTATACCAATAGATTGGCTTGTAAATCCATCAATATTTAGTTGAATGAACAAAACGCAGTCAAGTTCTATGTTACTATTAAATTTCTCTATATCTCAATTTTCAGGGTAAATTAGAATTCAATCAAGGTTTTGGAGCAACGGAAACTACATCGCTATGTACGTCCACTTTCAAACGCACAAAAAATGTGGATTATTCAGCTTGCGGAGTCCCTATGGCGAGTACTGAACTTAAGTTCATTGATGGAGAAGGGAAACCGGTCAAAATTGGTGAAGTAAGTATGAATTCAAATTCAAATTAAAAATATTCTTTATTCAAATAGACTAAAGTAAGCACTTTTGAATCGTCGAGTAAATCATCATATAAGAAAGCTACCACCAATTCGGAATGCAGTTCTGCTGAGAAGAGCCAGCAAGAAACTCAACAATCGCTCTTTTTAAACGTCAATGGTATTATTTAATTATTACATTGGCAGCTATCCTGCATGACATTCAATAGATTTTAATTCCATGCAAATTAGGCACATTTAGATTTTTTTTAATTCTCATTTTAAGAAAATTTCTAATACAGTGTGAAATTTTATTATATACACATATACTCAGCCCCATAAAAGATTTATTAGCTTTTTAGAGCTCTATCTCCTCTTTATCTTTATTTCTTGTCTCTATCGTATATACGATAGATCACTATTTTTACTATGACACTGTATGTTTTGTCGGACTAAGAGAATATTGTAAATTATAAATTGTGAAGCAATTGTTATAATACCTGCATCTTTGAAAACATCTCGCAGAGAATCCCGAGCTCTTAGATTATAAATATATCTCATGGCTCTTTTTTTGGAGAATAAATATTGAATTTATATCTGAAGCACTGCCCCATAGCAGCATTCCATAAGATAAAATACTATGAAAATAGCTATAGTACACTAGTCGGGCAGTTTCAACGTCCGTCATTTCCGTGAGGATTTAAAAAGTTATATTACGCTATTTTTGCATAGCACGGTGGGTAGAGAGATTTTCCAGGCAGCGGTGAGTAGCGGAACTCAACGCCATACGGCAAATGGTTTAAACTTCATAATTTTATTTCTAATTTATTAGAAGAATCGATCGACAGGCAAAGTATTAGAAAATTTAAACAATATACATATGAGTATGTCATCAATTATTTTATTTTTATATTATATATAATATAATATTTAATTCTATTCGATTGTTATCCTTATTTTTCATGCATGGACATAACACTTAAGTGTATATACTCGTACACTTAATCAAGAGCGTATAATATCATTACATTATATCATTGTTTTTGAAATTAGCATTTTGTTCATGTATTTAAATAATACATGAGAATTAAAAAAAAAACTAGTGACGTCAATGTTAATAATAGTGAATAAAATTCTACAAAGATTAAATTAAATTTTTCTGTAAATCTTATTTGAAACAATATAAAACCACAGTAATTAAAATGGACGACAAGTGGTAAAAGACGTGACCTAACAGTTTTCTTATTCAACTTCATACAGAGAAAAATAATAAATTAAATAATAAAAAAATATTTGCTTTACAGTTTGGAGAACTATGCATTAGATCGCCTACAGTAATGAAAGGATACCACAAAAATGAAGCGGCGACCAAAGAAACTATGACAGACGATGGGTTTTTCAAGACTGGGGACTTGGGACGTTACGATCCTAAGCATGGTCTTTATGTTACTGATAGAATAAAGGAGTTAATAAAGGTATTTTTTTTAATCTTTTGTTTTAGCTTCAGCTGTAACATTTAGCGTTGAGTGGTGGACCGCAGTACTCAACGCCGCCCATTGTCATCCTACCAGAGCGAAATCGAATAACGTTATTTCGTTACATCGATGTATGAATGACAAAAAAAATAAGTGAAATATGCTATCTTCATTTTATATTTTATAAAATTTCATGTTTTAGAAGTAGAATTACATTTTAAATAAACTTATTTAAAAATTAAATATCTAAGTATTACTACAATTAAATATATAAGTTATAGATATAATCTAAGTATTTTATTAAAATAATAACGTTTATCTCAACACTTTGTGCCAGTGTGGCGTATTTTGTAATTATAATATAATAGATAAATTTATAATACGATTAAATATTTAAATTTTATGATTCTAATGATAACTACGGTCTTATGTAGGCTAAAAAATATTAGACAGTTGCTGAGACAACCTGTATATCTCCATATACGGGATGGAAGCGACTGCGCTCCTTTTAAGGGAGCAGCATAAAGGGTAAAATATTTCAAACCCAGACCTAAAAAATTATCAAGATTCGTCAACATCTTAGACGTCGTATTTTTATTTTAATTTCTTGATTTTGATCCATACTGTATTACTGAGTTACGTAGGCTGCAGTTGGAGGGTTAAGAAAAATATCATTTTATATTTAAATTTATATTGATAAAATTTGAAATCGAAGTACAAGTTAAATCTAAAACTAAACTATATGTAAGACTACTGCTTTCAATGTTAGAAAAACAGTAATCTGTTTAAACCTAAATTAATGTAACTTAACCTACGACTTAACTATTCCACGATGGAATAATAAATGAGACAGAAAAAGAAATTCCTTTCCCACCGGCGCCGTTCACCTGATCTGTCCCTTTTTCAGCGTTTTAGGCACTCGGCCGCCTATCAGACGGACACATTATAATATTAAATAAGTTTTCCGCCTGTGACACCGAGTGCTATATAACAACTGCATCACACGCAGTTTTTTAAAAAATACGAAATATCCATATTTAATTGGTACAATTTTCTTTTTCTTCAATCAATATACAGGATATAAAAGAAAATAATTATCACACCAAAACATCCAATTTTGTGAATAAATTTGAATAACCGTAATCTAATATTAAATCTAATAATAAATATAATATATATTAATAATAAATCTTATGTTTATATTCAATAGGTAAAAGGAATGCAAGTGGCGCCAGCGGAATTAGAAAGTTTGTTAAGATCTCATCCAGCCGTACAAGATGCAGCGGTTATAGGCGTGCCCCATATTTATAATGGAGAAGTTCCAAAAGCATTTGTTATTAAGAAAAACGGTCAAAACGCTTCTACAGAAGATATACAAAGTTTCGTTGCAGACAAAGTAGCTTCATTTAAGAAAATCGAAGAGGTTGTATTCGTAAATGACATTCCAAAAACTAATTCCGGTAAAATATTACGGAAAGAGTTGAAAAAAATGTATGGATGAAAAAAAATGACTGAAGGATATAGGATATATTGATATATTTAAAAAAACGGTGTTTGCTTTTATACTGTGTTAAGTTATATGTTAATAATTTATAAAATCTATTACTGTTACTATTTTTAGTAATCTAGAGTAAAATTCTATTTTTATTAAATTACTTTTTATTAAAATACCTCCAGTGATTCTTTTTTAAAATTTGTATAAAAAAAAGTACCTGCAAGTTTTTTTCCGCTTACCAGAATAGGCAGAAGGAACTAAGTGTTAAGACACTCCGTTCTCCACTTTCCATCCGTAAATTTGCCGGAACGTTAAGTATCGGAAGTTAACGCCTCGCTATGTCTGTTGGAGCGGGAAAAATAAAATAAATAAATAAATCAGCTTCACGTGTGACGTGTGTGTATCTCACACACATCAGAGTAGGTACAGGGAACCTAGTGTTAAGACACTCCGTTCCCCGCTTTCTGCCGAATTCTGGAGGCATTGTGAACACGCAATTTACAGAGTACATTGTGAACACGACACCAGAGCGAGGAAATGGAAATATGAACGTAAATAAATGTTACACTTCCTCGAGTGGGGTCCAAACCCATAACCGTCATGTTACAGTCACACCCTTGTGCCGCTGTACCACGACGGCGTTTAAATAATTTAACTTTAATCATATCTTCGGATGGGGATTGAATCATAAAAATCTTATTTACAATCAGATGTTGCCATAACTGCCTCATCTATACATACCCGCCTATTTATATTTAAACAGTAACTCATCGCTGTCTGTATACGGAAGATGTATGAGAAAATCTATTATTGGAAGCAATTATTAATGTAGTACAACCCCAAATTATTATTAAAATATTTGTATGTTTGTGTATTTGTGCACGCTAATCTCAGAAACAACTTAACCGATTAAGATGCAATTTTCTTTATTGTACTTTGGCAAACTCCGTGACATTTAGTATTAGTTTTGTTTCAAATAAATAATATAAATCAAATCTTTTCGATTTCATTAAAATAAATATTTTTTTTTCCATCAAATCGATTCAATCGATTGAAAAATTTTGTTTTAATCGGTTCGTAAATAAAAAAGATAGTAAGTTACTTCAATATAAAGTATTGCATGAAATCTTCCTTCTTTACGATAGTTGGATGTTGTCTTTAAAATGATAATGTTATTAGATCAGGAAAGTAATACAGACGTAGACAAAAAAAATCGTGGTACAACCGGGCGAAACTGGGAGCAGGTCGCTAGTGTAAAATATAAATGTCGTCGCCTCGATCTCTATCAGTTTGGAGTCTAATTCTTTTCCTTTTCCATCCGTCAATTTTCCGGAACCTTATGTATGTTATTTAACGTTATGTATTAAGCAAATTATTAGAAAATTTATTTGTATTTTCTACTGTATGAAAAGGCAGATTCTGGCTGGATGCAAAAAAGGCAGAAACCGGCTTAGCAAAAGTATCATAATGATTATGTGACAATTTATTAATATTGAACATACAAAAAGGCCGTCGTGGCGCAGCGGCACAAGGGTGTGATTGTAACGCGACGGTTGTGGGTTCGATAGCCACTCGAGATAGTGAAATATTTATTTACGTTTGTATTTCCATTTCATTGCTCTGGTGTCGAGGTAAAGCGCGGCGTTGAGTTGAGCTACTCGACACACAATGCCTCCAGAATTCGGCAGAAAGTGGGACGGAAAGTGGAAACGGAGTGTCTTAACACTAGGTTCCCTGTGCCTACGCTGTTGTATGCGGGATACAGCGTGAAGCTGAGTTTTTTGAAAAAAATAACGCATTATGAAATATATATATGCTTCACAAATTATGAGAATACACAACCTGTTGATTTTAGCCTAAAGATTCACAATTGCTCATTTCAAGACAACTCCGCTTTTAATACTTGTCACTGTCCTATTTAACAGAAACTTGTAAGCACAACCTTGGGGTTATGTTGGACCAACATTGAACTCCTGATGACTCGTATTAAAAAGCTAATAGGGCATTATATCATAATCTAATAATTCTCTTAGATTATGATATAATGGAAAAGCAATTGATTGTACTGGTGCGCAGTCTGTAGTCTCTCACTTTCTTAGCTTATAAAGAACACAAAGAGTTCTTATTAAGGTGAAGTGTTTTAAGTCATAGAGATTTCCAATCAATGCCTGCCTTATATGAAATGTCTGTGAGAAAACTCTTTATTTTAATTGCAACCTTAAAGCGTCATGAAAGTATGTTATATAATTAAAAATAAAATAAGGAAAGGACGAAATGAACTTGTTGCCTCAAGAAGTAATGTACGTTCTAGTTTTGCAAGACGATAATATGATTTCCAATCGACTACTTTGAAAATAGCTCAGCTCCTTCAGATATATCCTAGGCAAAATACTCATGCAAGTTGTGACTAATTGATAAGGCAAACTTTCTTAAAGAGAAATCAAAATATTACTTTTATAAATATTACGTCTAACAAACACACACTGTCACACACTGCACATATAAATATAATTTATTAACATACAAAACAAGACATACACGGACAATGCGCTCATGTCATGTGTCATGTGGCAAAGCACCAGCCACCACCTTCAAATAAGCACACACGCACACATACTAATCCGTTCCCAATTCTGAGACTGGTGTTGAGAGCGATCTCACAGTTTTAAGCGATTTATTTAACTTTATACAAATATAATTAATACTAAAGACATGCTATTGAAAATAAATAGCAAATTCGTTTAGCAATGATTAAGCTGTGAAGAATTAAATATGGTAGTACTGAAGTACTGACTCGACAAATGCTATTAGTTTAAATAAAACACATGATTTCTTATTCTTTACAAATAAGTAATTAAATATAAAATTATATTTTTCGATATTAAATATCGAAGAAAACATATGGTATTAGGGACTCCACCAATAGTAAAAAAATACCGTCGTGCCGTCATGGCACAATGGGGCAGAATCTATCTGTAAACACGACATTTGTGGGTTTAACTACCACTCGAGGTAATTAATATTTGCATTTCCCTCTGGTAATAATACCAGAAGGACAAACCACATAATAAGCAATGTCACGGAAATTGGGCAGAAAGTGATGAATGAATTAAAAAATTCTAGAACTCGCATTCATAAACCTTTATGAATGAAAACAGAATCTCAAGATCGCTCTCAATCGATCTCAAAGTAGATAGTGGCTTATAAGTACGGGCCTTGGTTGGCCTACCTTGCTCTGGGGATAGATATAGCAAGAGGCACAAAAAATACAGTACAATAAGTCTCATGTTTTATTCACATTTCTTGTTCTAACGCTATCTTTGTATTGACAAACCCTTGTAGCCATAGATAGTGTTGGTGCACCTCTTGTACTGATAGCAACGTCACATATTTAATTTTTAAAATTTAATTTTTGCTTACGATTTATTTAAACAGGTCCGTCGCAAGGGCACACAGAGTGAGCGTAAACGTGAATGGTTGTGGGTTCGATCCCCACTAGAGAAAATGAAATATTTATTTTAATTTATATTTCCATTTCTTCGCTCTGGAGTCGAGGCAAAGCGCGTCGTTTAGTTCTGCCACTCAACACGAAATATCACCAAAATTCGGCAGAAAGTGGGGAACGGAGTGTCTAAACACTAAGACTACTAATACTAACTAATACTAATACAGCGTGAATCTGATTTATTTATTTTTTTATTTTTTTGGATTTGAACTCTTAGTTCTCGCGATCAGTAGAAAACATATCAACTATACCTATTATGAGTGCGTTTAAAAAATTGCGTAATCTGCATGTTCTATGAACGAGAGGGGAAAACCCGTGGCGTCAGTTTACTATATCGCATTACATACGAGTACTAGCTGTAGGTACACTTGAATACAATTTATTTTTCTATACAAAGCCAGTGATCCGCTCGCGACCTCGCCCGCTTGAACTACACAATTATTTATTTACCTACCTGGATCACTTTTGCTATCTAATAAAATTATAAATTTAAAGAAAATATCCATAGATTGATAACCTAAGCTAAACCAATTCGATAAAATTAATTTTAAAGCAATATTGTCACATCCAATACTTAACATACATGACGTATATAACTTTTTTTTATTAATGAACCGATTTAAATAAAACTGACGCTAAATGTCAAAGTGAAGTCTGCTAAAATGCAGTAGTGAAAGCTAAATTATAATCGGTTAAGCCGTTGAGGTTAGCGTAAATAAACGCAAAGGCAAGAAATTTAAAAATCATTGTCACATTGATGAATGACCACCAATAATTTAGATTTTCCCAAATATCTTCAGTGGACAGACAGCGATGACATATAGTGTATTGTAGTATGTACAGATTTAATTTTTTTTAATAAGCCTGTGAAGGTACCTGCTATAAAACAAGATAACTTAACAAAAATACACAAATGTGCTATTATATAATTAATATATTCGAATATTAAATAAATATTCTTTAAAATTACATAAAAAAAATCAGCTTCAGCTGTATCCCGCATACAGCACGATAGGCAGAGGGAACCTAGTGTTAAAACACTCTGGTCCCCATTTTCTGTTGAGTAGCAGAACTCAACGCCGCGATGTGCCTCCACACCAGGAAATTGGAAATATAAACGTAAATAAATATTTCACTTCCTCGAGTGGGGATCGAATCCACAACCGCCGCATTACTGTAACACCTTTGTCCCGCTACGACGGCCTTAATATTATAAACATATTCCTCAATATTAATTAATAAATATTCTTGACTCGAATCATTACCATATCTACTTTACCACGATGACGTATTAACATAATCATTGATTTCGTAATTTTAATAATTAATTATAAGAATTAATTTTATACATTAAATTATTTTTTTAATGATTTAGTTCCCACGAAATTGTCACAACCATTGTAGCGATATATATCTAAATATATAACAATTTAAACGTTAAGAATAGACTTGTATATAATTTGTCGAGTCTTGGCGTCAGCAGTTCAGACTTCAGTGTGGTAGAGTGTATCGGTATAGCCGCATGTCTGATCTTTATTACAATTTTTCTTTATTGTTTACTTTTAGAAACTGTTTTGGTGGTTTTTTATTTTGACATTAAACTTGGTAGTGAAGCTCTGGTGAGTACAGAAATGCTATTTGTCAATCGAACTTCGAGTAATACCTATATAAAATCAGTGCATATTATGCAGATATTTTCTATACGGTATTTACTCATCGGTGTTAGGTTATAGCCGATACTTACTCGATCAACTGTTAACAAAGAATTTTTCTTTTTTGTTGTGTTGTGTGTATAATGTTTGAGTAATATATCAATTAAATATTTAATATTTTCATTTTTCCGCTCTGTTGTCGAGTTACAGCGCGGCGTTGAATTCCGACACTCAACACGCAATGGCTCCAGAGTAAAGGCCAATAATATTGTGCAGTAAAGAAAAAGAATTAAACAATAAAAAACATAAATATGACAAATTACTAACAAAATTAAAAATATCAGAAATTCCCCCACCAAAGATAT
The DNA here is from genome assembly GCA_018247715.1 of Heliconius burneyi. Taxonomy (NCBI): domain Eukaryota; kingdom Metazoa; phylum Arthropoda; class Insecta; order Lepidoptera; family Nymphalidae; genus Heliconius; species Heliconius burneyi. The sequence goes on along the minus strand of DWGR01003687.1, from coordinate 1,744 downwards.
CGCTACCTTACTTTGTCAGTATTTAAACTACAAACTGATTTTCATTAAACACAGCTAAGAAGCACCACGAAGAAGAAGACTAAAAAATCACATTCACATCCGATCATTAATTCAAGAGCTACAGTGCCACATCCAGACAAACAGAAACTTTAAACTCATAACTGCCTTCCTTTTGCTTCAGGAGTTAATAAGATATATAAATACATACACATACATTAATCAGTAATTAAAAGACGTGCTTCCTGTTTAACGTTTATTACGAGACTAAAGAATCAAAACCTATAATTGCACTCGTGCGCACAATGTAATACCTTCAACATTCAACCTTCACCCTTATACACTACATAAAGACCACGCACAACTTAAAGACTAATTTTATACAAACAAAAAGAACACAAAAATATAATAAAACAATAATATAAGTAAAAAATATTAAATGACATATGTTATTCTATGGTGGATACCTACAATAACATATAACGCAACTATAATTATGTTTATTTGTTAAATATACAGAGTGTTTTTGTCAGCACCACTTTAAATGAAACCACAGTTTTAAGTACTGTATAAAAACCTTACAAAATTAAAAAGAAAAACTAAAAATAGAAAGGTAAATATAATAAAATTATCGTTTGTAAAATAAAACATTATTTGTTAAGGACAACGCACGCAACATACGTCTATGAAAGGGACACCACCGCATACACCTCATTCCGAAATCGAGCCGTAGGTATTAGTGATAAAGTTCAAAGTCGCTTAATCTTTAGTATTATTTTTGTAGTAGTAAGTGTTTACGTTATTGGTATATATGAGTGACTGCGTCACACAAAATACAGGATGAATAAACATCGTGAAATGAAAAAAATGCTTGAAATATTGTTCACTATATGTTATGCTGTTCCCGTAAAAGAAGCGCTGAAGCTTCCACCTGTATATATTTTTATGACTCTTTACTCCTAACGAAATAATACTAAAATTTACTTTTATAATTATTAATCTATCCCAAAGTTAAGCCGTTGAAAAGGCTTTGCTAGTATGACGACAATGCCGCGCTCATTCGTCTAGCATCAACCTCTTCTTCTCGAATCAAATCCTCGATACGAACTGGGTTCACCTTTAAAAAGCGCGTCTATCTCCTTAAAGGCCGGCAACGCACCTGTAGCTCCTCTGCTGTAACGCGGAGTCGTGGGCGGCGGTGATCACTTAACATCAGGGGACCCATACGCTCGTGTTCCTTGTCTTTGTTTATAAAAATTAAAAAAATTAAAGACATGTTATAGTGGAACAATATCTCTGTGCTACATAATATATATTTTTTAATTGTTCAAAGGAAGAATATTTTTTAAATGTTTCCCCTTTTTGAACATCCATATAATCGACTTTAATACACGCCAAAGTTTTTTCAAACCATCCTTAAAAATGATTTAAGATCACTGTTGTTAGTAGACTCATTATAATACCTCAATATTTTCTTTCGCTTGCGAGAAATTTACACCTATTACGTTTTATTTTTTAAAACCCATTCATGTAAATATCTACAAAATCTTATCATATATATGTATATACGAGGTGTGTTCAAAAAGTAAGGTGACTTTCCAAATTTGGCGGGCAATGTATTTTTGATTATCGATTTTTTTTATTTTGTTATGTTGGTACACTCTTCCCGAACATCTGTACCAAGTTTCAAGTGTATAGCATTTTTTGTTTGGTTGGGAGAGGCGTAAAGGTTATAAGTGTTTTGCGT
>DWGR01003686.1:0-11885 GCA_018247715.1 Heliconius burneyi | reverse complement strand
TACTGCTCTCAGCTAAAGGAAAATCGCAAAACAAATACAGAGGCAATTTCCTAAGTTGTTTCGATGTTCCTAGTCAATGATGGAATCTTTTCCTTGTCATGTTTAGATTGAAATACTGTCATAGAGGTCCCGGTTGATTGAAAAGGTTAGATTTGGAACCACAAAATGACTTGCTTTATTCTTTCTTATAACCCGTAGCTGTTATAAGTTGTTGCCATGATATATTTTTCATTTGTACAACTGTTTATACTCTTGTATTAACTTCAGTCGTATGAATGCATTTGTAACGGAAACTTTGGACGTGATTTAAATGACTTTAAAACGTCATATTTATTTAAAATTTTATGTACGGTGACAATGTAATATTATACCGGTCAAGTATATATGTAACAACCAGTCAAATCAGACTCGCCCATCGAAGGTTCCGTAAGAATTTCCAGATTGTAGGTCAACGAAAATTACAAGTTATAATAAATAATAGTAAAAAAAACTAAAACATACGCTTTTGTAACAAAGCTTACCAAAAATAATATTTAAAAAAAAAACAAGGAGTGTCTTGACACTAGGTTCCCTCTGCCTACTCTGCTATGTGTGGGATACAACGTGAAACTAATTTGTTAAAGAAAAGCTTTTGTGAAAACAGATATCGGTTAAAAAAATATTAAAAAGTGAAAAATAATTATAGTATAGATTTATTGCCTTTAATACTTTCTTAGTCTTATATCGTTGAGATTTAACTAATATTTTTTATTTGCTGTGAAAATTAAACGGTTCATATATTTTTTATTTTATAGACTGATATTCAAAAAGAGAAATATAAAATATAAACTCTTCATAAGTGTTGTTCAGATATCGAAAGACCGTAACTTGCAGTAGTTCCATCAAACGTCTATGGTACATTATCTCCAGTGACACCTCTTGAAAAGGTATTATGTTTCAAGGTCAGGTCCTTAATGAAACGCTGAAACCCGAAGTCAATAACTCTATTCTTATTTAAATGATCTTTTATTGCTAAAGATAATTACTTTTTCTATATAATATTATAGTTTATTTATTGCTTATTATAATATCGTTCATTGATTTTAGGAATATTCAGAAGACTTTTTGTAAGAGAGAAATAAAAAATAACAAATTAATGAAAATTTTCTTAAGATTTATATCACGATATTGATACATGAAACTTTTACTAGGTGACTGAACTGAAAACACACAGTCTAAACCACTGAAAAGAAAAGTAAAATTATCATGCCTAAATTCCCAAGGCCTATCACATCCTCCTCCTCCTATCCTATATACTATCCTTTGGGAGTGGGGTATCCCCCTATAGGAAGCATTAAGTAAATGATTTTTCACAACTTCTCCTAGACGAGAACAACTGCTACTTACATTTTAACTAAGTGACGGGCAGCGACTCATTTATTATATTTTAAAAGTTTCCACTATTACTTTGATCTTTCTTAAGGAACATAAACAACATCGAAGTGATCCTTTTACATCTTTTTAAAAGCTTTTATTTAACTTGCAATGTATGTATGTGGTGAAATCTTTGAGCTCAATTTTGAAGTCGATATCTCCAACCAATTGAGCTAAAATTTTGTATACATGTTTAGTTTGGATGACAATGCACCATAAAATGTATGACGTCATCCTAAATCTAATATGGCGGACCATCCAAGATAGCCGAATAGTTATTTTTAGTCTACTTCTACAATATGGATATGAAATGAAAGGGTTCGTTAAGACTGATCCGAAAAATAATGTGACGTTTTTCTAAATCTAATATGGCGCAACATTTAAGATGGCGGAATAGTTATTATTTATGCACATCTGCAATACGGGTATCAAATGAAAGGACTTGCCGAGAATAATTAGAAAAATAATGTGACATGTAGTGACAGAAACCTGGTCAGCGGTAACTGAAAAGTAAAAAATAAATTAACAGCAAAAAATGTTTTTTAGAAAAAGCTTTTATTTAATTGCTTTAAAAGGAAGAAAATAAAATTTATCTTTTAAATTTTAACTTTGATAGTTACTCATAACCTTATACACAATTTAAATGATCATAAAAGCTTGTCGCGCGATTTACTTTTATAAAGAAACTAGTACTAATCTAATTATGTAAAATCTGTTAAATCTGTGAAGTTTAAAATTTTAAAGCTTCAATTTAATTAAATATTGATTAACGCGACATCGTAATTTCATTTGACGACAAACTAACTGGACTTATATTGTTTTAGGTGCTTCGATAGCACTTATAACAAGTGGACACTGCTTACTAATGTATGTAGGTAATGACAATAAATAGATAATAATTTGTAGTTTATGCACGAAATTTATCTGAATGCATTTACTAGGTATTTGTTAATTTTTTTTTTGTTAGGATTTAGCGTCTAGTTCCGCGACTCACCACCCAATACCTGCAGAGTTTGGCGGAAATTGGGGAACGGAGTGTCTTAACACTGTCCTCTGCGTACCCTGCTGTGTGCGGGATACAGCGTGAAGCTTTCTTTTCTAATTGATATAATTTTGTTTGGTAAGGTTAAATGTTTAACATATTTACGATAAAATGTTATGATTAATTTCTAGCTCCTCTTAGTATCTTTATTTAAACGATTTGGAATTGAGGTTTCTTATTTGATATATTTCTTTTTCATTTTTCTTTGTCTTGCTTAAAAAGAAAATAATGAAAATATTTTTGAAAAAACATAAATATAACAGAACTGTATTTTATTCAATAAGAGTTTTAATAAGTTGCTTTTATTAGTTTACTGTAAATTTATATGATTGCTTTTAATTTTCAAAGTACATAAATATATGCTAAAATCAAGATTGTATCTAAACCTTAGAGCACTGTAATTAGCGAGATTAACTCGGTCTAAAGCGAAGCAATAAAGCTCGGCTCTGAACTCGTTACTTCATATTGTGGGAGCAGTGGGATATATTTGTAATTTCCTACATTTGGTACGTAATATATATCTTTTTTAATCTATTGCCAAAAATATGTTTAAAGCTTCATCTAAAAATAGTATATTAACATCTCTTTTTTGTTTTTAAGAGCGTTTAAATATAAACATCATTTATTCAATTACTTATGTATTAATTATCATTAATTCAGTCGTTTAATGTTTATAACTACTTGTCCACAAAAAAAAACTCAACTTTCCATAATGACAAAATAAAAATCATTCGAGACCGAGTGAGAAACGAGCCGACGACCGTTGTGTTTACAAAATGTTTTTTTATTAATTTCACTTTTTTTTTATGTTTACATTACTTTAATTAAAACTTGTTAGTAACTATCAAGTGTTTTTAGGTAAAAAAGCGACACAATCTAGATAGTATTTGTTGGTAGCGTCGTTAACATTTAATGCATACTCGTGGAGGCTCATACTATAAAAGATCTGGGTTATGTTACCGTATTGTGTGATTTAATGTCTATTTGCCGAATTTATGTGAAATGAAGATAAAACTATTTTTTTTATATGCTTATCTTGTATTTTAATAATTATACTGTTTAACATGATCGGCAAGGCCAATATTTATATTAACCTAACATATCATTCAAGGGCATAAATATCTTTTAAGAAATTTTAAAGAAAGAACTATAATTGTTTCCGAAATCATCAAATTTAAGCCACATAATAATAGGTTCCTCAAATGGTATCACATATTCTGATTAATACTCTATTAGTTTTTAATTAGAAGTATGTTAGTATTTGAATGAACATTTGCAAATTCGGAAATTCGGTTTAATTGAATTTGTTTCCCACAATAATGATCCAAATTATACAAGCATGATGCAAAGCGTAACGTATCTGCGTGAACCTCGTATTTGTTCTGTTTATTAGTTGGTAATTTTGTTATCAATTAGTAGTAATCCCTTCAAAAACATAAATGTGAAATAAGAGCCAAGTTAAATGTTAAGTAATGCGTCGTTCGACTTCGCTGACAAAAGAATGGGAGATCTATATGGGTGCCGAGTTCTGCATTTACTCGGAATTTATTCCGATCATATATATATGTATATGACACAAATTAGGGAGTTTCAACCAATATGCTAAATTTCATGTATGTATACTAATTGGTTTACGAGTTGTGAATTGCTTAAAAGTAGCTTCAAATGGTTCGTGTAAAATACACGTTGTGCTTTCCCAGCTTTTTAACTTGGCTGGACACGCTGGTGCATGTCTTAATATTATTTTAATTACCTAATCATAAAGAGTAATCATATAAACAAATTCAGTAACAGAGATAAACAATATTAAACTAATTAAGTGTCAATATAAAAAGCGACATTTATAAAAATATGTTTACGCTTTGATAAACATTTATATTATTTTTTCTTAGATAAAGATAAGTCAAGACACGCACCAGCTGTCCAGCTAGGTGAAATTAGCTGGTGGGTTGTGGATTCGACACCCGCTCGGAGAAATTAATTGTTTACATTCACTTGATTAGACAAAACAAGGTGTGGCATTGCGAACCATTCCCTATATCAAATTCCAAATTCAAATAATTTTATTCAAAGTAAGAAGTTACAAGTTTCATTTATTGAACGTCAAACAATCTACCACCAGTTCACTAAAGTTAATGTCTCAGACCTGAGAAGAACCGATGCAAGAAACTCAGCGGGACTTTTTTTAAATCAATCTTATAATATATATTTAATTAAAATATTGTGACGCTTAATTAAACAGTATAATGTATGAAAACAAAATGGAAGTTTAAGCACATATTATGTTCTCAGAATACCCTGAAAAGCAATGTAAATATCTTTTTCAATGTCTACACGGTCTTCACTCTTATATTTGCTAAATAATTTTAAGCGATACGAGCCTCGACTTGTTCTATAAATAAGTAATCACCATCACCGCATTCCTTTATGGCAGAAACGTGTCCACAATTGTAAAAGCCTTTTTATTTGCGGTATCATTAAGTGCGATATACGTACAATGTGCGGTCGACGCGGATTTATGGAGGTTTGTACTTATTGCCATCGTGATAAATGACGAAGATCCGGATTTCCAGCTAGGTACCTACTGACTACATCTGAATTATTTTTATGGGAACTCTATCATAAGCAAATATAATTCAGTGATATAAATTAAATAAATATTTCGCATATTGCATTTAATGGAGAACGCAGGATTTGAAATTTATTTTTTTATTTCATCTAAACGGCCTATCCTGCAACCAAAATTTGACGATCCAAATTGATGTACATGTACATTGGTTCCAACTACCTTACCATAGTTTATAGCAATACAGAAAAATAATTGGCTATAAACAATGCTAGAAAATATGCGGAAAATGGTAACAGAGTGTCTTAACATTAGGTGCTCTCTGCAAACCCGGCTGTATGCGGGATACAGCGTGAAGATGAAAGAAAAACTTTTAATGGTATTTCGGTCTCTTTTACCAACAACTAGTTTTCTATAAATATGAGCCGAACTATAAGTTGTGATAGTTTATATAATATGTTTACTTATGAAAGTCATTATTGGTTCGTTTAGAAGCTGCGAATATTGAATGTGATGCTTAATAGGGGTTTTACAATTATTTATATAATCAGTAATCAGTAACGTTCAGAGAAGAATGTGCAAATCAATTATTGAGCACCATATTTCCTTGAAGGAAGTGCTAGGAAGTGATTATGCGATCGAGGCGTAAATATTAAATGTCAATGTGACTTTGACGTCCAAACAGAGGATAAAATATTTGTGTGCTTAATGAACTCTGTCCGTTTCAACTAAAATATAATCTGACTAGATAGATCAGTCAGTCAGTCAGCCGGACTGACTGTTATGGGACTTTCACTGAAAGATAGATGGATTTATTTACAACACAATGGATAGAAATATACGAAGTTGAAAAATAAGGCATCATTCTGTTCATATTGCGTCTATATTTTTTTTAAAATTTTGTCTTTTTAACATGTTTAAATAAAAAATATGCTTAGCATTTTGATTCCTGTCTAAAAAGTATTTTGTGAAAGCCTACGTTATATAAAGCTTTAGAACCATGATTCCACGTAAACCAAGCTATTATATTTTTTATTCAGTTCTAAAATAAATCTAAAAATACTTTTCAATAGCTATCGAATAGTTCAAAACAAGTGGAAATTCAAATGGAATATGCTGAAAATTTTAATCTGTAAATATTCCCTTTAAATAAAATTGAATTCAATTATTAATAATGGATGGAACTTTTGTTTCTAATCTAAATTAAGTCAATTTCTGATAAACAAGAAGGCTAAACAAGTAATAATATCAAACAAAGGGTAGTTGGCGTAATAATTTTTTTACGGCTTCCCGGAAGTAATTAGAATGGCCGTAACTAAAAACTGAGAAACAATCAGAATCAAAAAAAATACATAAAAACTTCAATGTCTCAAAATATCTAAAATAATAACAAAATAAATTAATTTAACTTTTCGCTGTATTCCGCCAACAATGCCACGCTTTGCCTTGATACCAGAGCGAAGAAAAGGAAACACAAATTTAAATTAAATATTTTAAATCTATTAAAAACCGTTCTAGAGTAAACTGTTAACTGAAAGTTTGTAAAACATGTTACGCTTTGCAAGAAAATCAATTAAATTAATTGTTAGTTACGTTACTAAAAACCAAACATGAAAGAACAGAGGGCAAGGGGGGGGGGCGACAAGGGGCCCTGAGTCGTTTAGAGTAAATAGAATCACTCTTACACTGGCAATAAAGTGAAAGAATTCGACATAAACAATCAGTCTGGAACTTTTATCAATTAAATTGTTCAAAGAATACCTCCACAGGTGCCTTATAACAGAACATGCAAAATATATACGTACGCACATGTGGAATGCCTCAAACTATTATAAAATACCATTAGGTTTTGACACGATATTTTGACAAATACCTTAGAGAGACGTTGAAAAAATATTTACTCGTGTATATTACTCTCACCTTTTGTATCCTGAAAATTGTAAAAGTAATCAAGATTATTTGTCCACCACCTGAGCTACGATCGATCTCTGTAGCGAAAAAATATATTATTACTGTTATATTTTCCTCATATCTAAACGCACCAAACCACTCTTGTATGAAAATGTCTTTGTTAAATCATCCTAAGATTTATCCTCACTGTTACACTTACAAAATTTATTCATCCAAATGCCCTTTTTGTACTGACCAAATGAACAATTGCGAAGTGGTTGTTATTACGAGGGTCTTGCCTTCTATTGTTTTATTCATCGCCATGACTAACCGTTGAGCCGATCTTACTTAAATGTTCCTCAACTGTTGACTTTGTGGTTTATTCATTTGATTAATTATACAATATCCTGAGAACGTCGTAGCGCAGGGATCATCTTAAGTGTGCGTGAATAATACGTGACGGTTGTAGGTCAATTCCACTCGGGGAATGAAATTTTTAATATTTTTATTTACTAGTTCTGGTAACGAGGCAAGGACTCAACACATAATGCCTTTAGAATTCGAAGAAAGTAGGGAGTGTCTTATTGGAGAACAATATTTTAACACTAGGTTCCCAGGTTCTCTTTCCATGATATATGCAGATACAGCGTAAAAATATACAATGTGTATAATTTTACGCCGAAAATTAAATTTAAAATTATAAATATATGATAAAATTATAAGCTCTCTATAATTTTATGCTACTTTATAAGATACGAGTTGTTTGTAAAGCTATTTTCTGAATGCTTCAAGTACTTGTCATGTTCGTAGTAAAGAAAAAAATACCATGGTATTAACAAATAAACATTTTGGTTTAGCATTTAAGTCGATAAAATATTTTTTATATGGTGTGTAAGATAATTCTGTTTACTTTTTTATTGCCTAAAACAATAATTTCGATGACCACGATTGTTATATAATTGAATCTTCTAAGAATGCCAATTTAGCTCGACCCTCCAGTCTATAATCTTATTTCCTAAGAGATTCCACTCCAATACCTTCATAAAGATTATAGATAAATGTGAAACCTACTTAGACCAGAACGATGTTAAAAACTACAATAAATGGATTTTATTTCAATTCAAGTACTATATATTTCCCTTTCTCTAATAGTTTGTGGAATAGGATGAAAGAGAGTTGTGATAAGTTATTCAGTTCTTGACTTTTCTATATACTATTTGTTATAGGTGTCAATATGTACATGACTATGTACGTACTGAAGTACAGATACATGTATCTTTTAAATATTGTCAACTTATGTTAACATATATTTAACTTAGTATTGATTACATACATAGTGTTAATAAACTCGTGTAAACGAGGGTATATGTAGGTGAAAAAGACTATAAAAGCAATGAAACTGTTTCAATCGGGGGCATTAGCTTGTAGGCATATAATATCAACCACACCACCTGGATACGTGATACTCTACTACTGTGAGGTTTTGTAGGAATTTCCTTCCACGCGCCATGGAACTGTGGCATGGCCTACCCGCGGCAGTGTTTCCAGGTCGATATGACATGGGTACCTTCAAAAAGCACGTCTATCTTCATTTTAAAGGCCGGCCATGCACCTGTAGCTTCTCTGGTGTTGCACGGGGTCGCTCGTTTGCATTGTCCTTTTCCGTAAAAAAAGGCAACGACCCTTATTGGAAGGAAACTCATATAATGGTTATTGGGTGACACATATCACTTATTACAATTACGTGGAATATGTTTCCGAATAATTTAGAAACATATATACGATATGTGTTTTTGCATACTTGCCGTGGTAGCGCTGTACTATGTTTTGATTTTCATTCCGTTAATTGTTGATAATTAACATATAGAATTTTTAGATCAAAAATGGCGGCACTGCACATTGAGTTATATAAGTTATTTCACTGTATACTATAATATCACTTTATACAATGAAATGATAATTAGGTTTGTTTGTAAACACTTTGAATTAGATCGAACAATGCATATCAAAATTACGGTAGCATTTCAAACTATAGTCATATATTAATTACCCTACAATCTATATAAGGACCCACTAGGCTTTAGCTCAATAAATTCCATTTGTTCTGAAGTTGTATTATATTTTGATTGAAATTTCAAAATGAATGAATTTCACACTTGTATACCGAGAAAACCATAAAATACTACTTGCATAAATGGAATAAAAACGTAAATGTCTATCATACATTCTTTCTTATAAGCAAAATAAATTTTGAGGCCATCGTGGCATAGGGGCACAAGGATGTGACTGAAACGAGACGGTTGTGTGCTCGATCCCAGTTAGGGCTATGAATGAAACTTATGAATATTTTAATATCTACCCACTGGCATCAAGGCTTAAAGTCTAGCGTTGAGTTCCGCCACAATCATGAATATACGTGGAACTATTAAAAAAACTAAATTTAAAAAAGACAATTTCTTGGTAAATTATCACCTTCACGCTGTATCCCACACACAGCAGCAGAATCTAGTGTTAAGACACTCCGTTTCCCATTTTCTGCCGAATTGTAAATAATTCAATATATTTTTTTATTTTATCAAGATAATCTCAAAAATTTATATTATTTTATTGCACGATTTAAGAAAATGACTATATTTCTATATTTAATAATAATAATAATGTCTATATTTATATATATATTATTACTTTAACTGCTAAGTTCAGATGACACAGCAAGTTATTGAAATTTGTATTATAATTTTAAATACTCCATATAAGCCCACAAAAGAGTCACCATGTTGTCATCCGTCATCAAATATATACAATCTATTATATTATATTTATATACCGAAAACAATTACAGTAGTGTGAAACAAGTAGCTACTTACTGTACCGTTATTAATGCAGTTTAATTTTTTTATGCACTTCATGATCTTTCAGTCTAAAGCGTGTTTCTAATTTTATTTTAATATATTAAAGAATTCTATTCTAAGTAACATTAAGGCATGAATAAAATATTTGGAAAGAAATTTTTTTTAAGTTAAAGTCTCAAAAACGGAGTTTAAGTGATCTACACTATTTATCTATGCATGTAAATAAAATTAAATCAAATCAGCTTCACGCTGCATTCCGCACACCCTGCAGTGTGAACTCAGAGGGAACTTAGTGATAAGACACTTCGTTGCCCTCTCGTTTGTTGCCCATATTGCCAATATTTTTCTTCCTCGAGTGGGGATCGAACCCATGACTGTTACGTTACACCATATTACACATATATAAATTTCTATTTCATATGCTTTTTATTTTTTACGCGTTTCTTAAATCAATCTAAAACGGAATGGACGCGAGATAGTAATACTTCTATAACACTACGTGTTGGGTGATAAAACACAATTTCGTTCTTTATATTACTAATTAGGTCGCGGAATGAAAAAATATTAAATAAAACATGAATTTGTATGAATGAGTAAGAACAAAAATATTTTATGAATAAAGCGTGTGTATAGTGTGAAGCTAGTCGTGGTCGTGACTGGCTGTGGTTTCAATATCCACTCGAGGAAATTAAATATTTATTTATTTATATATTTCGATTTCTTCGTTCTAGTGTCAAGGCCAAGTGCGACATTGAGTTGGCCACTCAACACGCAATGTTTCCAGAATTCGACGGAGAGTGGTGCAACGTAGTGTCTTAACACTGGCTTTCGTCTCTCTATCCTGCTGTATACAGGATACAGCGTGAAGCTATATATAAAGTAAAATAATACAAAATTAATGCTAATATTAATAAAAACTAATATCTAAGTCCCTTATATAATAAAACATAATATAACAAACTGTTGTATATACTTTCATGTTTTTACAGAGCGTTGGTATTTTAATGGGCACTTTGTGGACTTTCTTTAGCGGCTCCTTCATTTCTGTAATTACACAAAAGCAATCCAGCTAATGTCATTTCGTGTTGCGTGACTGAAAACGTACCCTTGCTTTTTTCTCTGAAAGTCAGAATAATTAAGGGTTTTCGGGTAAATTGTTGTGTGGCAAAACTATCATAACTACTCACGGGGCGCGGCTGTATAACGAAATACCCTCAAATATTAAAAATATTACCTCATTTCATACATTTTAAATTTAATTAGCTGGATATTTACAAAACAAAATGTAGCAACTTAGCTAAATTATTATTACTTAACTTGAAACTATGTAGTGAGACGTATAGTTATTGTGATTTTTTTTATTTTGTATATCTGCTGTGCTATCGACGCTGATAATTTAGATTTAATATAGATATTCAGTTAAAATTGTGTTATCGTATAAGTGACATTGTGTCTTTTCGATAATAAAGTTTCTTTAAACCTAATTAACGCCGTTTGTTTGGCACTCGCTTCGAATTTCAAAGGCCACGCGATTGGACTTAGAAATGTCTAATCTTAAAGAAACTTTCAAAACTTAGGAGGAGGAAGATACGCTTGAGAGAAATAATGAAAAGAATGCAATCTAATTTAAAAGTTGTATGTACGCTGGTATTATCCTTATTAAGATGTAATTTTCAGTTCCTATGTTAAAATGTTTTTAGGTGAGGCTTCATGTATGTAACATATGTTTCTACTAGATGTAAAATCGTCTGGTAAGCTGTAAATAAAAAAGATTGTGAACAAAATCGATATTTATGTTATGTTAGGTGTATTTTTCATATTTAATAGCCATACAACAAATATTAAAATCCTCTAAAAACATAAAAAAAAAACATAAAAACAAATAAAACATAAAACTCTAAAAAAATGTTACGAAAAATATCAAGCCACCTATATGTATAATATGTACAAGTAAAACAATTTGTCATTTATAAGATAAATTATTGAATAAATCTAAACCGCACAGTACGTCATAAACTTAAATATCATCCGCACCACCTGGATACGTGGCACTCTACTACTGTGCGGTTTCGTAGAAATTTCCTTCCACGCGCCACGGAACTGTGGAATGGCCTACCCGCGG
>DWGR01003685.1:0-11885 GCA_018247715.1 Heliconius burneyi | reverse complement strand
ATTCCATTCAGTGTTTTCTTCAGAAAAAGAGGGTTCTTTTTAATTTTTAAAAAATTGGCATGCTTTGGCCCAACGTTGGACGTAAGCTATTCCTCGAATTCAACAATTGTATGATAAATACTAATAAAACGTTTTTGAAAATGGAAAATCGTATCTCCACCTTATTGTTTAAAACAATAACTGTTTAGAATATAAAGACTCTTTGTTTATTTAAGGCATATAAGTTCGGAGTCTATATTACTGAAATTACACATTAAAACAAATTAAGATATTTATATAAGGTTTCTCAAAGTTCGTGAAATAGCCACGAAAAGCGGGACTATGACCTGTCCTGTTCGGGACGTTTAAGCGGCTGGGAATGATGATTCCATTACCCCTGAATGGAGATTAAATCTACAAATATCGAATTTACGGTCATCTGTTAGACTGCACCAAAGCTGCTGATATATGTATAAGTTACTTAATATACATTTTTTGCCAATATTTAAGGAGATCAAAATCACTCTTATAATAAGCCCAGAGAATATTCACCCGTGGGCATATTTTAAATATTAATATCCGCTATATTTATTTAATTTTTTTTAGTTATTCGAATATGTACGAGCAATGATAGCGAATCGTTTGGCCACAAATGGTGAAGAGTGGGTGAAACTATTTAGACTGCATAATAGCGGCACTTATAATAACCAGTGGTAAGTTTCTTTTATAAATTGTGAAAATCTAATTATAAATCTCTCAGTTTTACATTTGCCACTAATTCACCTTTATTTAAGCTGAACAAATATTTCAAATATTTTTTAAATAATCATCTTCCAAGGTTAATAATACAAATGTAACTCTTTCTCCCGCACATAGCAGGGTAGGCAACCTGGATATTTAATGTTATGAATCGTTTGTTATCGTCATTTATTTGCCTCTTTACCAGAGGGAACCGAACACCGAACCATCACACGCTGGTGCTTGTGCGCGACTATAGTACTATCATTTTATTTTATTTTCCTTTCCAACCAAAATTGAGCTTGCAGCGTGGCTCGTATGTCTATATAATCTTCACAAATTTATTCCTTTTTTTACTTTTTATCATCTCCATGTTTTAATTGATGCAAATTATTATAAACTTTAAAACCGTATTTTTATTATTTTATTAAGTTTCCTTAAGGAAAATAGAACTTCCTTTTTTATAAACTACGTACTAATAATTGTGTGTTATGTTTTTTAATTCGTTGTAAAATTCAAATGTATACAGGTATATAGTTGATTATAACAAGTTCAAAGCAAAAACTCCTCAAACTCCAGGAAAAATTGAACCCGGATTATTGTGGGTGGTGGAACAGTTGCCAGGGACCACTGAGGCAGCAGATCTGTAAGATATTTTTTTTTTTAAGATATATAGAATATATTTTATATTTAAATATTTTCTTACAGACAAAGAATATAAAATTCTCATATTAATATAAAATAATTTCCATTATATATTTTTTTAATAATATAGGGATTTATTGAACATATCGTTTGTATCACTTTTTTCACTGTCTGTTTGTATGTTCATTTGTTAAGGGAAATTTTCCCAAGATCTCTCGCAAGATCCCAAGATCATTTCTCGTGGACGTCCACGAGAAATCAAGAAAACATCTAAAATAATTATCAAATATACATATCTACGATGCCTCGGAACACACAAAATTAAGCTTTTAAGTCAACGAAATGCATTGTTTTTGACACATTTTGAATGAAATTCAATTCGGAATCAAAAAAATATCCCATGACCTACAATTACGAAAATTGGCAAGAAATAAGAATTTGAAATAGAAATATAGGAAAAAATTGAAATTTGTATCACAGAAAAACAATCGAACGTTTTCTTGTACTTCATACAAAATAAGCGTAAAAACGTAAACTTAAGTTTGCCAACTTTTATAAGTTAGCAGCTACTTTCCGTTGTAATATATATTTCTTCCAGAACGGATCACTTAAAGGAGACAACATACTTCCCGTCGTACAACATTCCATATTTCCCGAGGATATTCAACCTCAGTGGTGGTAATGAGCGCATAGCGATGTACGGCGATTGGTTTGGATACCACACCAATCCGAGGGCAAAGATGTTTAAATTGAAACAGGTTAGTACAATTTTTTAGTAAATTTTGTCGATTTCCACCTGCACTAATTGAATTAAGTGTTCGAGGAACAAGTCTTAAACAATTTAGTTAGTTTAGGAAACCATAAATGAATAAGCGAATGAAAATGTTATTTGCTTGTAACATCGAACCTTACTGTTAGCTGTTACTTCAGCTGTATCCTGCACACAACATGGTAGGCAAAGGGAGCCTAATTTTAAGACACATCGTTCGCCACTTTCCGCCAATCTCTCTCTCTCTCTTGTTATGTCAATTTAACATCATTAGCAGTATGTACGATTTTGTTTATTTTTTAGTATTTAAGAAATAATAATTGTTTCTGGGGAGATACTATTAAGATCGAAAAGTTAGTTTTCAAATCTATTAAGGTGTGATGGATGGATTCACGTCTTATAGTAAACGTGATGGTTATGGGTTCGGACCCTACTTGGAAGACCAGAGATATTAATTTTAATTCTTGTAGACAAAATAAAAACAAGCGCGACGATGAGTTCTACCACTCAACATGCAATGTGTCGAAAGCCGAGTGGTTCATCTGACGTAGTGTCTTAACACTAGATTCTCTCTACCTGCCCTACTATACCGGAAATAGAATAGAGCATAGAAGCGTTGTCATTTAACAGGATATTTCCATTTTTAAAAGGACGCTACAAAAGCATGCTTAAAAAAACTAAGATAAACTTTACATAATTCTCAGGCACACATTAACAAGATCAGCGATATGTTTGCAACGATGCGATACAATGACTATAGGTATGACCCGTTATCCCGTTGCGCTTGTCGTCCACCATACAACGCCGCTAACGCCATTGCTGCCAGAAACGATCTCAATCCAGCTAATGGTATGACTTTTTAGATATTTATAAGAAAATTATCTTTATTTATAAATTTTGGCCTAATGTTCTTTTTTATATTTATTATTTGTTGTTCTACATACTTTATATTATACGTTATAACGAATTGTTATTTAGATTTATTACACATATGGAAAAAAATATCGTAATCAGAATCACTGCTCTATAGACTTTGAAATATGTTGTTTTTTTAAACATATTTGTTTTGTTTTTATCCAAACTCTGATACTGTTACCATCATCATCACTTCTACACAAAAAACTTCTAAAAATTACAAATAATATTTAATATTTCTATATAGGTACATATCCATTCAAAGCGCTAAGCCACCGCAGCCACGGCGCCATCGACGCGAAGGTCACTAGTTCGATTCTGCGTCGAGCGTACCAGTTCCTTAGTGTTGGTGGACCTACATATAACGAGTCACGTGGTGTACCGCCCTTCCAGTAAGTTATGGAGATTTTTGGTTTGTTTCAATATTTCCTATATATTTTAAAAGATATACTTATTTTTTAGCTCAACACAGTTAATCTTACAAATAGCAAGTTAGAGAGAGACAACCTGGGAACCTAGTTTTAAAACACTCCGTTTTCACTAAGACATTTCTGTCCCCCATTTCTCGATGTTTAGCGTGTCGACTAGTAGAACTCATATGAAAATGAAAATATTAAATATTTCACTTCATCTACTACATCAACATCACTAATCACCTTTTAAATTATTATTAACATTGAAAAAAATAAATTTATATTTTCTTATAGATGGAGTAAATTCGATATGGGTACTTCAGTATCTCATTTGGGACACCCAGACTTGTGGACATTTTCACCCATACTTCATAAATGGGAGTGGGATTTGTAATTATTTTATATTTGCGTATAATGTACAGCAATTGCTTTAATTTGATAATTAAGTCATAAAACACAATACTACGTTTATAACGAATGTTATAGTCCGTCTATACTCTTATTGATAATGAGAAGTACTTATATTCATATTTCATACATGAACAGACAGCGTTGCGCTCTTCTCATATGTAATAGCGGTTGTGTCGGGGTATACATATATTAAGCAATTGAAAATATAATTAAATTGATATAATAGATTTTTATTTACAATAATTTGGGATTCAAAGCAGCCTGATTGCTAATAAATTATATCTTCTCTAAATACTACTTGTGTTAAAATTTAAAGATATATATCAATGCAGTGAAAATGTGGTTGATATTTTATATATTAACAGATTTTGCCAAAAAATTATATAGAACTTAGTTAAAAACTATAATTTTAATTATATATTTTATTGTTTGTAAAAATATACTGAAAGAGAATAATATGCTGTAATTTGATGTTAGGATGCTTTTTGAAATATTTTTTGCCAATATAGATTGAGAGATGCTATTTATATTTGATCTTCTACCATTAACATAGTGTTTAGTACGGTTGACGAGTCGTGGCCGTGCTGAAGTTAGCTGTAGATGGTGCGCAGATTTTATTTTAGGATTTTTACAATATTCTAGGATTTTAACAATGCTCGAACGCTTAGAAAGCCTAACTCAAAACGACTCACCACGACTCGTCAGCCGTGCTGTAATTGAATTTTGTTATTTTATCTCTTTTTTACCTACTAAAAGTAAATTAGAAATTGATTCTCTTTATCAAATTATAGAAACCAATTTTCATTATAAATGTATTGGTACTCTGTTTTTGTTTTCGTAAACAAACCTTGTGATATTTTTTTATACATTTGTAATTTAAAATATATTTTTCAAATAATTACCGTCTTTTTTTAGTTTTCACTTCAGTGTATATGCAACAAAGTAAGATATTCAAAAAGAACATTCACAATATGAAATAGCATAACATTTCGCCATAACCAATAAAAAAAGACTTCTGAATACAATGGTTATTTACACAGGAATCAAATTCAGTCATCATATGCCCAAATTGCATAATTAGCAGGAGACAGGATAGAAATCGAATCCACAATCATCGTGCTTATAGTAATTATATCTAGCAGGCAATTAGTATTTGCAGTAGGTACATATTTAAATTAGGGTTATTGACTGTATTTTAATATAAATTATATCCTAATATTATTCCGTAAGAGGAACTTAATTTACAAATCTGCTGAAAAAAAAATAAGTCTAATTTTTGAGAATGCCATACACTTCTGCATACAACGTGAGAGAATGAGTATGTACAAATGAGTTTCAACAAGAGAGAAGAAAGATATCGTGTGTTTAGTGGTGGCACAATGAAACCAATTTGTTTCACTAAAGTCGATATTTTTCACCCCTGCTGTATCCCGCATAGAAACGAAGGCTGAGATATTGGGTAATTTTGAAACATTCCTTTTCCTATACGTCACCTAATTTTCGAGACATTCGAGATAAAGACATCGCTTCTTCAGTGGCGGAACTTAACGACTTGGTTTGATTTGTTACCTGAGTGAGTAAATAAAATTGAACTCCAGTAGTTTGATACTGTGCCAGATGGCCTTAGCTAACTCAATAATTCTTATAAACTAAAATGCAAAAGAGTTTATATTTAAACAAGGTTATTTAATTTTTAAATTTTTAATATACTCGTAAATGTACAATGGAATGAGTATTCACTAAAACAAATTATAAATTACGCTTTACAATATAAAGAACTTACTATTAATAAAAAAAAGTTTCTAAACAGTAACATACATTTAATATTCTACTATAATTTCTAGTAATTCATTTAAAAATAAATTAAATAAAAAAGAATATTTGTTTTTATAATAAAATTACAGATCTGTTGATAAATATTACAAAGCTGTCTTACATACCGCCATAAAAAAATGCTTTAAAATAAGTATTTATTAAGTAAATTAGTAATATAAACTTGCTATCCGTACATTTAGAAACATTTAAATAATTTTAAAAAGCCAGCCTCGAACTTGTGCCTCTTGTAAATCATCAAAGCACTTGACTACTAAGCCATATGTTCTTATCAAGCTACATGTCGAAATTCTTATATGTATGCATTATACAGCTTACTTTCAACCAACTGATCATATTTAAAGAATATTCTTTCGGAATTAGAAATTTGGGACATTATCCAAACAGAGATTCTTACACTAAAAAATAAGTATGTATAAGCTTTCTTACCGGCAGCAACTCTGCTGCCTGATATGTGCAGGATACGCCATGAAGTTAAAAAAAACTGATACTTGTTTTTCGAGCAGACAGAGAGTTTCTTCAATCGGTAATCAAACCTTATACCTGTTGCCTGTGCCCATAATGCATCCCATAATGTTAAGATGTTTCTAAATGTTTTCTTTTCCTGTATATAGTTCTTTAAAAGTATTTAAAACAAGAGTATATATTTTATTTACTTTGAGATTATAACAGCTTTTTTATAAGAAACAATTATATTTTATTTCACTTCATATATTAATAATTAATACATTTTTAGATATCCTCAAAATTAATAGATTTCATGTATATTGTTTTTCTATAGTCCAAACAATCTTTTATAATAAAATAATTTTGATTTTATAATAAAATGTAGCTACTCTAATGAGTTGAGCATAAGAAGCTGCTTTAGGACTTTGGTCTGGGAAGTCTCTCGGATCTCACCTGCCAGGAACATCTCATCTACTACTGTGTATACCTGCAATTTAAGCATAATATGGATATTGAGTAAGGATCAATAGATTTAAATTGTTTTCATTTTCCCAAAGCCTGGCATTGAATTCTGCCATTTAATATGCAATATTTAAAATTTGGGCCAAAATAATAGAATCTATATGAAATTGCTTCCTTAATATAGATGTCATGATTCAATTGAAACAAATTTTAACTATCAACTTTTCAGTTATATGGAATTGTTGAGCTTTAAAGTGTATCTGGCATTTTGTAAAGTAGGCAGCAGAGTATTAAGACACTCCATTCTCATTAAGATTTTAACTGCCAAATGTAAAAAATTTTTTCTGCCAAATTCTGGATGTATTGCATGCTAAATGGCAGAATTTAAAGCGCTTTGCATCATTACCAGAGTGAAGAAATAAAAATAATCAACATTTCATTTTTTCAAAGGTGAATCATATGCACAATCTATAATTGTTTAACATTACCTTATAGAAGTTGAAGACCAGATCCAATTCGCACACATTATGGAAGTACTCATTGAGGACCTCTACAAAATTGTGTATAGCTTCTAAGTAGCAGAGATTATTGTCATTGACATCTACACAGATGCAAAAGTAGAGACCTGCATACCTTCTATATACAATCTTGAAGTTCCTGAACTGAAATTTATTTAAAAATAAATATTATCAATATGAGGCTGATGCGGTACAGGAGCTTGCAAATGTGACTGTAACATGGTAGTTGCTAAGTTCAATCCTCACTTGAGGGAATTATACTAATATAATAATATTTTTATTTGCTGTGATATGAATGATAAGCCCTGCGTTGAGTTCTTCCACTCAACACAAAGCTTATGAAAAATTTGGCAGAAGGTGGAGAAGAGTGTCTTCACACTGGATTCCCTCTATCTAGCCAGCTGTATATAGGATGAAGTGCGAAGCTGTTTTTATAATTGGGACAATGTCTGACTCTATGCAAAATGGTTGTAGGTTTAACCCAACTTGCCTCCTCTGGTAAGCAGTGAGCTAAAGTGAATCAGTATTAAGTTCTACTACTGAACATACAATGTTTTGAAAATAGGACAGAAAGTAGGGATCAGAATGTCTTAATAATAAGTATCCTCTACCTTCCCTGCAATATATAGGATATCGTATAAAGCCTTTTTATTACTAAATATTCTTCAGCCATTATATACAAGAAACTTAAAATAACCACCATATTGTACTTTTGAAGTAACTGATTTTACACGATTATCATCTTAAGGAAATTGAAGGACAATACTGCAACAGCTTTTCTCTTGCTACCACACATAATGTAGAAAATTAATAAAAAATTACATA
This sequence comes from Heliconius burneyi, assembly GCA_018247715.1. Lineage (NCBI taxonomy): Eukaryota > Metazoa > Arthropoda > Insecta > Lepidoptera > Nymphalidae > Heliconius > Heliconius burneyi. Next base: position 3,930 of record DWGR01003685.1, on the reverse strand, counting down.
TAAGATTATTAATTTTAAACTTTACATTTACTTGGCTTAATACTGTCTAATTTGACTAAGAGAGATCCTTACCTCAACAAAATTGGTGTGTTTCGCATCACGCACAGTGACAACCGCATGAACCTCCTCTATAAGCTTTTGTTTCTCGTCATCGTCAAAGTTCATATACCATTTGGCTAACCGAGTTTTACCCGCTCGGTTTTGTATTAAAATGAAGCGAATCTTAAATTAAAACATAGGACATGATTAAAGTATATATAATATTTAAAGATGTAGTTCCAAGATAGCAAATATCATACCATTTTTAATGTTTTTCACCAAATTCCAAACCTGGGATAGAATTAACGCCTCCCTTTCAGCATCTGATTGTCAATTTGTCACTTATCTGTCACTGTCAACTTGACTTTTTTTCTAATTTTTGATAAATCAATAGGTGCGGTACCGTACTGTAACGTACCGTACTACTACCATATTGTTGCGGAATGAAAAAATATTATTAATTGAATACCGTAGTGTTATTATTAAAAATATTTACATTATTAGGCCATAATTTTTGCAAAGAAATCCAACCAAGAACACTCTTTATTAGAAATACAGTTTATATCTCTTAAATATGTATATTTGTTAAATTATTGTTAAAAGTTAATGATTATGATAAATTTTCCTTTACACTAATAAAAAATGAATATATAGTACGTAAATACGTTTATATACCATTTAAATTATTTAATCAACTTATTTATTAATTTATATAATAAACCTAATGTTAATCCTTAATAGGTTGTGTATAATAATAAATATTTAATTTTGATATGGTTCAATTATTTTTTGATGTATATGATATATGGTCCAACGGACCTTCCGTTGGTGTGAAGTGTGAACTGGCAATACAAATATCGAGTTGTTTTTCAATTTTAGTGGATATTTGACGTTGCTGTACTTGCTCGGTTTTAGTTATCATCAATGTAGTGCCTAGGAATTTACAATATGTTTCTAATATAAGTAGTTCATTAACAAAACAGAGGATTCCATTTAAATGACGCCAACCAAGACTACAAAAACCGAAGTAGAAATGGTGATACGAAATAGAAAAACTGTTATGAAAGACGGGATAATGACAATGTCGGGCATCGGTGAGCCTTCAGTTTTCCACGCTTTAGTGGTAATATTTTTGGAATTTTTCGCGTGGGGGCTCCTCACTATGCCGATCATATCGGTTCTTAACGCCACGTTCCCGGATCACACGTTTCTGATGAACGGTCTCATAATGGGTATAAAGGGAATCTTGTCGTTCTTGTCTGCGCCGCTGATTGGAGCTCTATCCGACGTGTGGGGGAGGAAATTCTTCCTACTAGTGACTGTGTTTTTCACATGCGCGCCCATCCCCATGATGACCTTCAACACCTGGTGGTTCTTCGCGATGATAAGTATAAGCGGTGTTTTTGCCGTGACCTTCTCTATTGTGTTCGCGTACGTGGCTGATGTAACAACAGAAGCCGAGAGATCACGCGCCTACGGACTCGTGTCAGCGACATTCGCTGCCAGCATGGTGATATCGCCGGCGCTAGGCGCATATCTAATGGACTTGTACGGAGAAGGCCTTGTCGTCGCCGCTGCTACTGCTGTGGCGGTTCTCGACGTATTTTTCATTATGGTTGCAGTTCCTGAAAGTCTTCCTGAAAAGGTTCGCCCCAGTGGTTGGGGTCCTGCTATTAGTTGGGAGCAGGCTGATCCATTTGCAGCACTCAGGAAAGTTGGGGCAGAGCGCACAGTGCTCATGTTGTGTGTTGCTGTGTTTCTATCATACTTGCCAGAAGCTGGACAATATTCGTGTATATTTGTGTACTTGAAGTTAGTGATGGGCTTTGGGGTGGTGCAAGTGGCTATATTTATTGCAATTGTTGGTGTACTTAGTATTGCAGTGCAAGTAGTACTTGGATTTTTGATGCGGTCTCTCGGTGCAAAGCACACCATCATGGTTGGACTGCTGTTTGAGATGATGCAGCTTATGTGGTATGGCTTTGGAAGCCGCACATGGATGATGTGGGCAGCTGGGGTGTTAGCAGCTCTTGGTTCACTAACTTACCCAGCAATCAGTGCTTATGTATCTGTCAACAGTAGAGCAGACAGACAAGGAGTAGTGCAGGGAATGGTGACTGGTGTACGAGGTCTATGTAATGGACTGGGCCCAGCCATGTTTGGAGTTATATTTTACCTATTCCATGTGGATCTTAATGAGGAGCATGCAGTTCCAGGAATAAATACCAGACCAAACGATGATAAGTATGTGAGAATGGTACCCGGACCTCCATTTGTACTTGGTGCCTTGCTTGTAATCTGTGCCCTGCTTGTGGCTGCATTTCTACCTGAAGATGGCACTGTAGGTGGACGTCGGGCTTCTCCAGACCTACGATTTGAACTGGAACGTGGACGACGCGTTGCAGGCCCTCTGTCTCCATTAATGGCTCCTGAGTCTGCTGCTCTCTAGCTAGCGGCTAAGGCCGGAAGAGCGGCCAGTGTTTAATCATCGGGGTTGTGCGCCACGTGGCGTCCAGGAGAATGCATTTACGAAGGTACCAAAGCGAACTCTGAACAGTGAGTCCATATTCTATGATTGCACCGTCTACATTCCTGCATACCATCTGTTTTATGCTTTTTTTATCCAATACCGAAACTTGTTCATGTTTTTAAACTTTATACTTAGTTTTGTAATTCACCGGTTCCCGAGGGGACATGTACATAATTAATATAATAAAATCATAAATTGTTTAAAAGCTTCTGTTTCATATTTTGAACTCTCTATTACACAATATTTAAATATTAATTTAATACAATTTCCTGACATCATATTATATTGAACCGACAGGAAAGGGTGGAAGTAGTGTATATATTGCATTTTGTTTGCATGCGTCACAAATCATGCTTCTCATATAATAAAAACTTTATTACAGTTAAAGTTACATATATACATTTTGATTCTTTTCTTCATGTAATTTAAACTGTAAAACTTCTGATTAGAATTCCTAAGTTATAATAATTTAAATGGAACAAAGCACAAAAATACTTTTAATAATACATACACATATAAACCGTAAAACATTACACACAAGTAAAAATTATATCCACAAAAACCTAATATGGCTTCTTAGTGTATAAACCTTAATTAATTGTTTTATTTTAGATTCACAACACAACACAAAGATTGAGCTGCACTTTATTGTTTATTATTAGAGCAAGGAAATAAAAAAAAAACAATTCCCTAAATGGGAATCGGACCCACAATCTCTTACACTTAGACGCAGTGCCGCTGTGCCATGACGGCCTCTTAATTACTTGTACTCTAAGTATGTATAAACAAGTGGCTTCCTTGTTTGTTTTACACCAATATTTGAGGTATAAGTAAATTATCTTTTGTAAAAAGATCAGGATTTCCAATGTTAAATGTTCCAATGTTAAATGTTATTAAATTTCCAATGTTAAATGTTAATTAACTATATAATATATTTTTTCATTTTCTTTTGATCTTGTAGGTTAGGTAGTAACTACAGGTTCAAAGCCCACTCTGATCAAATGTATATCAAAAAAATAAGCTTATAATGTTAAGCATACAGTGTTGTTAACACTTTAAAATATTATAAAACGCTTAATATTGTGAAGTGGCGTCGTAACTTAAGCCACGTATATGTGATATCACAAATTACATTATATCATATATTATGATAAAGATAATACGGAAACATTATCTACTAAAAAGTAAAAAACATAAATGCAAATGAGCCATCTCATCATAATTTAGATTATTTTCTTATTATCCAAGTACAAGGTCTTATTTTGGTTTTCCTCAATTTAAATTACGTTACAAGAAGTTCACCCGGCGCCCGTGCAGGCCTTCACCTTGGCGGCTTTCATTAAAATTGCATGTTAAAGTAC
>DWGR01003684.1:0-11886 GCA_018247715.1 Heliconius burneyi | reverse complement strand
CAACTTTATTTGTATCCATTTTGTTTAAACTGTTTTGTATGATGTTATTATAGTAATCTTTCTTTGGCATCTGGTTAAAATCTCTGTATGTTATATCTTGAAATTCATCGTTTCCTCTTTGGTTTTGTTTTCTATTATCAGTATTATTTATTTTATTTTGCCTAAGAATAAGAAATACAAAGATAACTGCAAAATAATAAATTTGATAATTATGTACACATTTATTAAAACAGACTTCAATTACCAAGCAAATGCCCTTCACGTGTAAATACTATAAATGCAGCTTTATATAGCAAAAAACCAATAACATATTTTAAGTACTCACGAAGAGATAAAACACAAACGATGGTAAGAGTTTTTCGAAATTTTAATGATTGCCTTATCATGTCTGAAAAAGGTGCTGGGCCGTCTTTGTTCACATTTCGTCTCTACATAATATATTGTTTGGTAAGAAATGAAACTTATTAAAGTATAATTCTTATTACGGTTATGAAGTTAAAATAATAATATAATTTACAAGAATTTACTTTTAAAGAACTGATTTTGACAACTATTGTTGCTTTGACATAATGTGTCTTATTTTGCTGACACTGACAGTTGCGTTCTATAATATATCTTACTTAAGCATGTCTTGCAAAATAAATATTTATTTTAAATATTATATATATATATATATATATATAACTTCGAATTTTCTCTTAAAATATAATTTCTATTTTTGTATTAATATTTTCTTACCTTACAAATATTTACAGTGATGACTTTAAATGTTATAAAAGACTGTCAAGCATAAATGAGTAATTGCTACTATTGAATTTGTGAAGTTAAAATAATAACAATACCGCTTGAGCGTTATTAGTAATATGATTAGCATTATTGCGCAAGCGCAGGAATTGGTCAAATTACGTGATTAATATTTAACTAATTCATGTTATTTGTAATATGCAAGCGAGCCAATGAAATGAGCAGTCAAGTTCTAATAAAGTACTAATACCAGTCAACTATACTTATTGAAATGTCTTATAATATAATAAGTCCAGTCGTATATAAAGGGCCCCCAGGTAATTAACCGTATTAATTACATATTAGACTAATAATCCTCGACATTTCAGCTTTGCTAAACTTACGTAGGGCCTGGGGTCTCAGTATAATACTTTTGTTGGAGCTTCCATAGCCACACAAGAGGTTCGTCTGCAAATCATGTAACTTATAAATTTTACACGGATTTCTAATGTATACTAATCTTACCATGCTTTTTATTAGTATTTTTTAAAATGTTATAAATAAGTTATTTGACACCATTCGTGGCGCAGGGGCACTAGGGTGCGATTGGAAATGCGACTGGTAGTTTATTTGACCCCAACCCAGTATGCCCAGATGCTCCAGCCCAGTACAATTACAAATAGGTTTTAACCACATCAATTCGTTTTTTCGTTTTTCGTTTGAGCAGTATGCTGTTGGCCTTATGGGTCTCTACAGCGTCACCGGACTTTGGGAGGTTAGAAGAGCTCTGACCTTGGCATGACCACATCAATCGCCCGTGCGGTTTTTTATACGCTTTTCAGTGATGGATGTCACTTTGGAATGACAGACAACGCTAGGTGATTTGGATAGTCACTTGTAAATAATTGATTCTGCCTACATATATATATATATATATATATATATATATATATATATATATATATTTCATATTGCATAAAAATATATTATCAATTTACAAATTGCTTATTTTATAACTACATAAGGCAAAAAATAATAAATAATAAGACAAGCATATAACATATAATTTAATTTTTTCATAATTTTAATATTATAGTAACATCAATTAACCTCAACATGGTCCTCGAAGTCTTACCAGCATGTCGGGATGATCAACAAAGAAACCATCAATTCCCTCTGCCAGAAACGCTTTAATTTCTCCAATACTATCTCCAAAATCAGATATTACATTTCCTATTTGAAATTCTGTAGGTAAATAGATATTTTCAGCACGAAATGTCCACGGGTGTACCTGTAGACCTACTGCATGAGCATCTTTAACAAAAGTCGTTGGAGAACCTAACCTATTTAATAAAGTCCGTGGTATAATATATCCCTTTTCAGGTCCAACAGCACTAGCATATTCAGCTACATTTGCCAATCCTTCGGGTGTAGCCATATCGCCAAACGTTAATCCAGTACCAAGCTGTGCTTGATCAAAAGGCATGGATATTTTACTATTATATAATTGCAAAAGTCTAAGGTTTGTCATATTTTTTAATTCTTTTAAATTATTTACTTCAAATGACTGTATGTAAACTGGTGCATCTTTTTCGGTATATCCGTTTTTGTGAAATATTTCAACTACTTCAGGTTCCATAGCTAGTCCGAGTTGCTGGAAATAAGTCCCATATTTTAGTTCCGGGTAAATGCCAATTGTCCGGTTTTCACTAATTTCTAGAGCTTTCACTAGATCAATTAATTCTTGAAAAGTTGGAATATCATAAGCTTTATTCATTCTGGTGTTCGCTGGTCTCACTAGAGGGAGAGCTTCTATTGCCTTGAGAGTCTTGATTTCTGCTAAAGTAAAATCTTCTGAAAACCATCCAGTTACGTTTCGTCCATTTATAATTTTCATTTTGAATTTTCCGGAAAACTCTTCTAATTCCGCGACATTGGTAGTTCGACTGAGTTCATTTTCGTGTCTACAAATCAAAACACCGTCCCGCGTCATGACTAAATCTGGCTCTACATAGTCAGCTCCCATTGTAATTGCTAAGGCATAAGCGCCTAGCGTATGTTCGGGAACATAGCCGCTTGCCCCTCGATGCGCAACAACCACAGGTCCACAGTCATCAGGACCACGTCGCTTTGGCACTCCTCTAGCACTGTTCAAACTTACTGAATCAAAATTCAGAATAATTAGAGTTGCACACAAAAGAATTGCAACACATCTTGACACACCCATATTTACTAGTCAATTAAAGCATAAAAGGAAAAAATAAATAGTGATTAATATTCTTATCAAATATTTGCTTTATCAATAAATTTTTGATTTTCTAATGTGATTATTGTGAGCTGTTGGTGTTATTAGGGTACTATCTTTAATCGTAATTCAAATGTATGTTGGTACGTCACGCGTAACAAGCGTGTTAGTAATGTATATCTTATAATAAGAAAAAGAAATCTGCCTTAATTTTGATCATTATTTTTTTTATCATTAGAATATTTCAAATATTTTTTGATTGGACTGGCTTTATTGATTGGTCTCCATAAAGGACAAATATGATTAAACAATAATATTTACATTCTTTTATCACAAATTCTTAATAAAGTGTGTTAAAATGCCCTTTAAAAGCGAAATTCAGTGCAATGTTTCTAAAAGCGCAATTGGAAGATGGGACGCAGCCTGTACCGAAGATGTGTTTATGGACACATAGACATACGACTATTACCATTCAGACAATGTCCTTCTGCGCTATGATGACCTTATTTAGAGTATAAAATATTTTTGAATAAAAAAAATCACGCTTCACGCTGTATTCCGCACACTGCAGGATAGGCAGAGGAATTCTAGCGCTAAGACACTCCCCCAGTTTCTACCGAATTCTGGAGGCATTGCGTGTTGAGTGGCAGAACTCAACGCCACGCTTTGCCTCGACACCAGAGCGAAGAAATGGAAATAGAAACGTAAATAATGATTTCACTTCCTCGAGTGGCGATTGAACCTACTACCGTCGCGTTACAGTCACACCCTAGTGCCTCTGCGCCACGACGCGGCGGCCTAAATAAAATATATTTATATAATAAAAATATATTTTTTTATTTTGCAAAAACTTATTGGAGCTGGTGGTTTAACGAAATGTTTGTGGGTTTCAATTCCATTACAGACATTGAAAATGTTTCTTATTTACATTCTAAAAACGTGAGTGTAAACGTAAAAAGTATTCAATTAGGGTAATTCTAGCGAAGCTTAAGCGGTTGTGGGTTCGATTTCCAGACAAAACGCAGCGTGGGTGGAAAGTGGGGATCGAAGCGTCTTAAAACTGATGATTCTTTAGCTAAAGCTAAATAAAACGAAAATATAAAACGAATTCTAGCATCTTAATAATTCTATTCAACATTTATAATGATATCATAAAGTTGCGGCGTTGAGCTCTGCCATTCAACACGCATTGCCTCCAGAATTCGGCAGAAAGTGAGGAACGGTGTGTCTTTACATTAGGTTCTCTCTGCATACCCTGCCGATAGTATGAATCTGATTTTTAATAAAGTATACCGACCCTAAGTCTAGTGTTTTAAAAATATTAAAAATAAATGAACAAATAGTTTCTCACACTCAAATAATATGTTCATATATTTCTTTTTATAAACATTGATAAGGTTTGAGTGACAGCCACTAACACTTATAATAATCCATATCTTATCTTTATTTAGTGTGTAATTTAATCGTAGCTGACATAGGTATATTGTAAGTATTTGTTATATTTTTTGCAAAACATTACACATTAGGTCGTCATGGCGCAGGGGCAAAAGATTGTGGGTTTGATCCTCACTCGAGGGAATGAATTGTTTTTATTAATATTTTCATTTCTTCGCTCTGTCATCAAGGCAAAAATCCCGACGTTCAGTTCCGCCACTCAACACACTAGCTTCCCTCTGCCTATGCTTCATGAGAGATAGAGCGTGAAGCTGATTTTTATTTTATTTATTAAACATTAAGTTTAAAGATATAATAGAAACAACATATTAGTCAACTTGTTCATCTTCGCATTTATTTCACGCGGAAACTCCTATCAATATTTTACTGTATTCTGAATTTCGCCATTATAGCAAAATTGAGAATATCATAGAATATTGGTATGTACCAATTATTCTATATTTCAAAAACAGAACTGACTTGTTTTAAAGAGCTTAGTTTTAAAATCTCTTCTCTTTAAACTAAATTATAAGTACGTTGACACTTGACACAGATATTGATATAAATATACGCATGTATATTGCAAACTTGTCTAAGAGTAATAATATTACAAAACTTGCAAAAAATAAAATGAGCTAGAATAATAATTATTATACTTTTGATGCTCCTCGCTCTGGTAATGAAGCAAAGTGGAACAGTGTTAAGATAAACCTAGTGTTAAGACATTAGGTCCCCAGGGTCTTTCTGCCATCCTTGTTATATATGGGATACGTGAAGCTAAAGCACATTGTACTTTTTATTTATGTAACGCATGTAATATTGTAATTACATAAAAGTAACAATTTTTACTACATTTAATAAAAAGAAGTAAATATAACTTAAGCATTAAATATAACTTAGGTAGGTACTTCTTTATAAACATGGACCTCTCATACGGTAAACTAAATCAGGTTGATCTGAAAAAAGACCATCTATTCCAGCATCAATATATTTTTGCAGTTCACCTACAAAATTACCAGATTTTGATGGATCTTCATTTTGATATTCTTTCGGAAGGAAAGTATTTTCTGCTCGGAAGGTATAGGGGTGAACTTTAAGTCCATTCGCATGAGCGTCTGCAACGAAACTCGTTGGTTCTCCAAGATTATTATTACTATCTCGAGGAATTATAGAAGTTTTGTCTGGTCCTACAGCTGCAGCATACTTTGCTACTTCAGCAAGTCCTTCTGGTGTTGACATGTTGCTATAGGTGAGACTGCTACCTATTAAAATCTGATCCACAGGCTGAAGATTCATATCACTCTCATATAACTGTAATAGTCTAAGATTTGTCAATTTCTTCAACTCCTTCAAATTATTTACCTCAAATGATTGAATATAAACAGGTGCGTCGGAATCTTTATATCCATTTTCATGAAACGTGTTAACGAGAACTTCCTCCATCGGTAGCCCTAACGTCTTGAAATGACTGCTATGTTTAATTTCTGGGTAGATACCTATACTTCTTTTCAAACTTATTTGTAGTCCCTTTACTAAATCTATGATTTCTTGGAACGTTGGTATTTCGAAACTTTCGTCCATTCGCGCATTTCCGGGTCGTATGTCCGGAATACGTTCTACTGCTCTTAAAATTTTGATTTCTGCTAATGTAAAATCTTCAGTAAACCAACCAGTTACCTCATTACCATCAACTTTCTGAGTTTTTTGACGATGTGCAAATTCCGAATGGGACGCTACATTAGTAGTTAATCCAAGTTCATTGTCGTGTCTTGCGATTAAGTGGCCATCTTTGGTCATCACGAGGTCTGGTTCAACATAATCTGCGCCCATGGTGATAGCGAGGGCGTACGAACCAAGGGTATGTTCAGGTACATAGCCGCTAGCGCCACGATGAGCGATTATAACTGGTCTGCAAGAGTCAGGGCCACGGTGACGACTTTCACTCACTGACATTGACGGAGCGGCCAATGCAAATGTTAAGCCGCCAACAATCAAGAATACAACTATTCCAGTAAATCTCAATATTGTTTTTGTGGTCTGAAAATTTTAAATTTTATAATTAACTTAAAGTTCGAATTCACAAATATTTCATCACTATCTAATAATGAAGCTGTTGTGACACAGTGGAGCACACGCATGCCTCGATAATTGGGAAAAGTGGAAAGTGGGGAACGGAGGAGTCAGGGTTGGCAGACCTTCTCTCTGCCAACCCTGTTATAAACTGAAAGAACAAAGAAAAAAAATGCCTGATAATCACTACAGATATAAAAATAAAACAATAAATTCTTTGTTTCTTAATTTTGTTATAAGCGTAAATATGTCCTTGAAATCTTAATATTATTATAAGAAGTTACAAAACGCAGCAGATAATGAAAAACACTTGTCCAATCTTTTATTTATAGACTGTCATCTTATATAAGCGTCTACAATAAATATTTATTTAACTACTGATGTCAAAATTACATAAATAGACTGCATAATTATATCGCTTACCATTTTAGAGGAGGGCGACATACACACGCTTTAGAAAAATAAAGATTCACGAACTTTTGACATTTAAATATCTGACTTGATCTTTACATACAGGCAGAGAGTAAAATGTTTAAACATTAAATTTATTTCGTAAGACAAACATCTGCTTAGTATTAACACTTATTGCTAAATGACTTGACTACGTTAGGAGGAAATCTTTGTAAATAAAAATAAAACAAAGCCAAGATACGGAAAATGTTTTCCTCTATAAGATAGTTGTGAATACTAAAACATATCAATGGTAAAAGTCAACTATTTATTTAATATACTCGTACATGTGTTATTTTAATAAGAACAGGTATTATAATGTTAAATACGCCTTGTTTTGCAGAGTAAGGTACCTACGCTGTTAAAATGTATGATTTTATGTCTTAAAATTACTTTATAGTAATTCAATTGCCCTATCGCGGCACAAGAGCGTGCTTGTAACGCGACGGTTGTGGGTTTGATTTCCACTCGTGGAAGTTAAATATATATATTTACGTTGATATTTCCATTTCTTCGCTCTGGTGTCGAGGTAAAGCGGGGCGTTGAGTTCTGCCAATCAACACGCAATGCCTCCAGAATTTGGTAGAAAGTGGGGAACTGAGTGTCATAATACTGGGTTTCGTCTGCCTATCCTGCTTTTTTTTATGGGACAAGGACGCGGCAAACGAGCGTTCGGATCACCTGAAGGTAAGTGATCACCGCCGCGCACGACCCCGTGTAACACTAGAGGAAGACCAGAGGGAGACGCGCTTTTTGAAGGTACCCATGTCATATCGACCTGGAAACACTGCCGCGGGTAGGCTATTCCATAATTCCGTGGCGCGTGGAAGAAAATTCCTACGAAACCGCACAGTAGCGGAGTGCCACATATCCAGGTGGTGTGGATGATATTTAAGTTTATGACGTACTGTGCGGTTAGAATATTCGGCGGCGGGTAACAGGTGAAACAGTTATTCAGAATACTCAGCACGATGAATGCGATAGAGAACGCACAGCGAGGAGACGTTTCTACGCAAAGCCAAAGTGTCAAGCTGATTTTTTTTCTTTTATAATTACTTTACTTTATTTTACTTTAATTTGCACTATAAATTTATATACATGTGCTACTATTCAAATAACTTATTTAATCTTATTGAATAACTTGTATAGGAAAGCTATTGTATCAGATTATAAGGTATATTTATTCCCAACCTTTTCATTTCAATATTTTTTTCTCAAACTAAATACAATAATTTTAAATATGTATATATGTTTGTTCTCGATTGTACTTCTTTCTTATTTTCGAGATATGACAGATACTTAAGATACAGTGAATATTAGTGATAAGAGCGACGCATGGTAGAGCCCGTAGATCACAAGTTTGTGGGATGACACTTTATTACATAAAGTTATTTTTGAGTTATAAAATAATAAAAAATATCTTAATATCTTTGACCTATCTTCTACTTAAATGATCGAATTTATTTTTTGTTTATTTATACATTTAAACGTATTCTTAATTTATTACCCTGTCCGAACTTACATATCTGTAGTCTGATGAAAAATTATAATATTTACGAAAATGTTAATTTATTAGTATTTAATAAAATAAATTAGTTAGAGGAGAGACAGAGGGGATTGCGTGTTAAATGGCAGGACTCAAATTTCACTTCCTCGAGTGGGGATCGACTCCATAACCGTCGCGTTACATTCACACCTTTGTGCCGCTGCGCCACGACGCTTCAAAGTTATTACGTCCTCTTAGTATTTAATATTTATTAATTTTGTCTCTATCGTGGTTCGTACATATTTGACATTGGCGATGTGTGTCTCTATGGGGAAAATGTTTACGTTTAATCTGGTATCCTCTTAATGTGGTAAAATAAAATATATCCGTCGCTTATATTTATATTAATTTGTTTAAAAATAGTAAGCAGTTAATCTAACATTATTTCCCTCTGTTTATTCCGAAAATGCAATAGAGAAAGAAAAGAAAGAAAAATCGACGCACGTTCAGTAATAAATATAGATTGTACAGAACAAATAAACATTTTTTATATATTAAATAGCGTTATATTTATTTTTACATAAAAGTCATACTACCTAGATATATGTTATCAACGTGCTAGAGCGTGTTTGAGCGTGACGGTAAATCAGGTACGGAACAATATCGCGTGAAGAATTAAATCTATTTGTTTATATACGAGTATATCTGTGACGAATTTATATAAAATGAATATGTTGTAGTAATATAATAATAGAGTCTGTCGTGATGCAGGGCAGGGCAGGGTAGGACGCACAAGTGTGTGATTGTAAGCGCGACTGGTTGTGGGTTTGATCCCGATCAAGGTAATATATATTTTTTTCATTTCTAAGGAATCTCTAGTGTCGAAGCAAAAACATGGCGTTGAGTTCCGCCACTCAACATGCAATGCCTCCAAAGTTCGGCGTCAAAGGGGAAGGCTGTGTGCGGGATACAGTGTGAAGCTGATTTATTTTATTTTTTTTTATTACTTATCTATTTGAAACTATATTTTTAAACGTTTCAGTAATCTCTATCATCGACATACGAGTACGACGTACTTCTATCGAAATGGACTCTATGTCATTTTGCATAATATTATACTTATCGAATATTTTTTTTAATAAATCACGACTTAGTAGTAAAACAAAACCAAAACCAACGATTACAGCTTGTATTATTGCTATATAAATATGTTTATTAAAAACGAGTACGTCCCTAAAGGCAAGTAACAGAGCTCCGTGTTAGTACAGTGATTTGATAAACTAGGGTTGCGTCAATTAGAAAAGATTAATGTGTTTTTATAAATAATAAATATATATTTACGTATTTACATTTAAAAATTTAAATAAAACACATTTTTTTACATTAGGTGCTTTAGAATGTGGTTAGAGTAACAAATTATATGAACCTAAAGTTTAGAGTTTACTAGAAATCTCTCAAGACTTACATTATCCAAGTTCTGGCTCCATTACCAGACCGTACCCGTACCGTATGATGGTACCATGTTATTATATTATCATTTGTTTCCAATAGGTGTAATTATAACATGTGGGTCAAATCCAGCTTCTTATATTTTATAACATAGTAACTTCGACGATATGAAAATGTTTATACAGGCAAATCAGTTTAATGTACTGATCCCAATGACTTAACACATACCTATCGATTACATATACTTATATATAATGAATAATTTCCCTCACTACATTTTCCAGACTTTCGAGCATTGCATACAAAATATCACAATACACTGAAACCGCTGTAAACAACCCCATATCATCTATATTTAAAAGATCCCTCCGCGCTAGGTCCCCTGCGAAATTCGTTTGTTTTTTCACTCCCCCCCTTACGTGGCATCCTTTAATCCTAGTAGATCGAATTAATAAAGTTTGTCGTTAATCATTATCGTAAGCTGCGAATACGGAATTAGACATTGATTGCAGCAAGGGTGAATGGTGAAGCGACTTTATTAGCTAACTAGATTTACTGCTGTGTAAAAAAACGTGATTACTTTTTTTTTTTGCAGGACTTAAGAGCCGACGGAAACCAATATTGCAGCCCTCGCTTGCAACAGATTATGGAAATATTGATTGTTTTTAAATTCTATTTGGCCAAATTATGGGTAAATTACAATGTCAATAGAGGCCAGTCGTGGTGCATGAGTACAACGCGACAGGTTGTGAGTTCTATTCCCACTCGAGGAAATATTTTAAATTCTCAATACAAATATTTAAGCTCTCAAAAGCGTGACTTTGAGTTTTGTCAGTTAACACGCAATGCTTCCAGATCCAGTGGGAAGTAGTGTCTTAACACTAGGTTCCCTTCGCCTACATTATGTCAAGAAGCTGTACATACTTCGTTGTCTCATACTATACATCATCCTTTCGTAAAGATATTATTAAGGTAAATTTCTAAAATTCTTTCAATCATTTTGGTGAACATCAGTAATCACTTTACCATAAATATGAAAGCAAGCTATAAATAACTAATCAGGTTGTTCTCTTAGTTCCCACAGAGTGTCAAGTGGTCGCGGGAAATTCAATAACGCCCCTACTCCAACACACGACTGATAGGTCCCTAAGGATCTCTTCAGGGTTTACCCTTTGAGAGAAAGTAATGTAATTTTTACTAACCACAATAAATACAAATTATTAAATTAACTGCACATTGTAGTTTATTTTTATTTTTTTAGGTTTATTTATAAATAACCTACATACAAATTAGACTGACATTTTAAATATAACATCTGCACGACATCCGTCGTTGCGCAGCGGCACAAGGTGTGACTATAACGCGACGGCTGTGGGTTCGATTCCCACTCGATGAAGTAAAATATTTACTAACGTTTATATTTCTATATCTTCGTTCTGGTGTCGAGGGAAAGTGCGGCGTTGAGTTCTACCACTCAACACGTAATGCTTTCGGAATTCGGTAGGAAGTGGGGAACGGAGTGTCTTAACACTATGTTCCCTCTGCCTACACTGCCGTGTGCAGGATAAAACGTGAAGCTGATTTTTTTATCTATATTTACAAGACTAGTAATATATTTAAAAAACTTATATAACGTATTTTGTAAGACATAACGATAATTTTATTACTTAAAAATAAATATATCAGTTTTCGATAACATAAATATACCTTAGGGTCATTTTCCATAAATTATTTGATACAGAAGTGATTTGGCTAAGTGGTTAATAGGCGGGTTGGTCATCCAGGGAGGAGCAGCCCCGCCTACGTATTAAGTTTAATATATTGTTTTTTGAGAATACCTTACAATCCAAAGCAAACATTTAACATTTTTTAAATAATAAATTATATACTTCTTGGAAAAAAATGAAATATATTCTATTTCTTGTAATAATTAGCACGTTACAAATATTATCTATATTGGATTTCTGAAAAAGATAACGTTCAATAGATATAATTATGTAATTATCATATTTTTAGCTTTACTATGTGT
>DWGR01003683.1:0-11887 GCA_018247715.1 Heliconius burneyi | reverse complement strand
ACTTCAAAAGACAAGATTATTTCTTTAACGGTTGTTTTATAGATTTAACGCTATTACAGAACTCAATTATATCGTCCTCATTCAGGCTCTAAAAGTGCTTGTCTAATTCTAGTTTTTATAATGTCTATCGAGTTAGTTGTTCGATTCAAACTACTTGCCGAATGTACCTACCTGTTTATTTTCTCTATCGGAAGACAGTAATGTATTACATACTTTCACACAGCTTTCGTTGTACTTCAGTCGTAACACATGCTGGAGCTTTGAACTGCTACCCCGCTATATATCTAGATCTTATCTGGCTGCCTTTTCTGCTTATTTATTGCTACCGTCACTTCGTATAATTATGAAAAATATCTTATATTTTTGATCGTAAAATTTAAAAAATCCACTACAAATATCCACTTTTAATTTTAAAAAGGTTATGTATTTCAAGACTTAAAACAATACGTTACAATATATTTTTTCAGTATAAATTAAAAACAAAGCCTACCTTTTAACAGAAGAAAAATTAATATTTTTGTGTAACCGGCACCAATAGTTCAATATTTCACTGACAATCACAATATATCACAATCAGTTCGGTTATTTTGATAAGCCGCTTTAGAGACGGATCGGCGTGGCTCGCTCGAAGCACCGCGTGCATTTCAATGGATGAAAGTGTAAACTTTGGTTTTTGTATAGCGCCCTCTCGCTCTTGCGCGCGCGCACGACAAGGACGCACTATCCCTCTACCAACTGAGCAGTGGCGACTCGCCCACTATTTTTATTGTTATTCCACAAATATCATGAAGGCTCGATTTTTTTTGATTTCATTTTCCTATTTTTCATCATAGATTTTAAATTTATATTGTGGTGTATTCTTTATATACTTTAATATGAAAATTACAATTACAGGAGGATGGGTTGTATAAATTAAAATAACAAAATTTGGTTTGTTTATTTTTATTATCTTCCCACAGGTGGCAAGTACCAGAGTAGTGAGCACAACCTAACGTAACGAAAATGGTAACTATTATCAGGGATAACCACTTCTAATCGACTGACAAACGGTTACATCTAAAAACTCCAATTTATGAATCCAACATCTATACTAAATCTACTTATTATTTAAATCAGAAACTGTGCCAAATATAGAGTGCCGGTCAGATGGATGCGACGGCACACACTTGGCAAACAATAAAAATGTGAAATCCCTTGACTGCCACTACTCCGGCTTACAAGATATTTTCTCTAATTAGATGTCCGAAAAGAAATTAAACTATACATTGATATGATCGGAAACAAATATGCACGTAACCGAGGCTATGCCGGCGATCGGTTACAAGCCGACTTGTTCTTGAGACGAGAGCAATTTAAACTTTTTTAACTACATGTATTTTTTTGTATTTTTCATTTTATTTTAAACGTGTGCTGATTAGCGACGTGTCCGAAAAATTACGAATAGAAAAATACTCTCATCTCAATCTGAATTTTGATACAAAATCTGTTGATGTGGAATTTTACAAATCGAATTATTGAAAAAAGCTCAACCACCACTTACTGTTACAGTGGCTTAAATACAAACGGGGACTTATGACAACATCGCCTCCAAACGTATAACCCCTAACACCATATTAGTAGAACAAATCAATTGTACAATTATGAAGCTCATAGTTACAGCGATCTGATCGAAGCCATCATGATTATACAACTATTAGCACTATTAATACGAGTACAAGTCATACAAATCTAACCATTACAAAACCTAGAGGCGATAAGTGCCGCCAGTGAAATTACTGAGAAATAATAAGGCTTTAACAGTAATTTCGCTGGCGTGGGAGCTTGCAAAGACCCGATTTCCTCGTCCCCGTGAGGCGATCACAGGCTCCCGTAACGTCGACGTAGTCGTCGCTCGTCCTGGTGTCGCGGACACAATCAAGTGCATAGGCACATTATATTAGATTAATATCCAATCAAACATAATATTATATGCAAACTTGACTAATTATTTTTTTTTTATTTTTTTTTTATTTTCTGATTTTTCCAAGTATTCTTTAGCGAATATCGTTAATGGAATAAGTACAATATAATATGAACTATGACGGAACAAAATGAGATGAATTATTTTAGTTTAATGAGATTAAAAATATCGAACTTGCTAATGATTTCTTTGTAGAAGTAAAAAACATTTGTCGCGCCAGAAAAGAATAAATTCATGAATAAAAACTATTTGATGGTTTCTTATTTTTTTCATTACCCTACAAATTGCAGATTGTATAAAGAAAAAAATATTTAACATATTAATAAAAATATTAATTTTTCTTATTTTTTCTTTATATAGCCTTGACTAAATTCTCGACACGACATATAAAATAAAATAATACATTCATATGGAACTGAAATCACTTATAGATTAATTTCACGATATATTAAATATATACAATAGCAATACCAATGCAAGTTCGGAAATGACAATATTTTTTTGTTCTTTTTTTTACATTTTCGGTTATTACAAACAGAATTAAATCACACTACAGATAAATATAATATAGAAGAACAATAATACTAATAAACACGACAAAAATAGCAGTTTTGAAAATAATATAGTGATAATGTGTAACTAGGGAAGGCATTTAACTGAAATAAATAAACGATAATACTAGGTGTCCTGTATAGAGAATCAATGTTGCCATTTTATAAATGAATCGTAAGCATTTTTCTCTATACACGCGAAAAAACACTAGGACCCTATTAAAAATAATATAAAATATAACATATACACTTCTTATGCTTTACATAAACTATATAATAACAGTTACACCTTTACGAACTTTAATTCAAATTCATATTGGGGCCTGTAAATTATATTACATTTTTGCTATAAGCTTCCAATTTTCTTCAAAATCATTTTACTTTCATGGTTTTAAAATTAGAATATAATAACAATTCGGAATAAATATAAAACAGGATAAAAATTGAACAAAATTTGGCCATAATCAATATATTTTTGTAAAAAAAATTGTCGATTTCATTTCTTCATGCAATACAAAAAAGTGTATTCAGAAAAAAAATGTATAAAAGAAAATTGAAAGTATAGCCGACATAACTATAAAAGACCATACATTTGACAACCACGTAACGCACTATGGGGCCTCGAGTCCCCTTAATCATTGTCCAACATCGTAGAAAACTTTACACATTACAATATGGCGGTCGACATCTAAACGACCCGCCATTTTATTTATGCGGCCATTCAATAAAATCGCCGCGTATAAAACTTAAGACTGGACAAACCATTAAAACAATCCACTGTCTCCTAATAACGAACACTAATATTATATCGAGACATCACCAATAGAATCGATACTCAACTTAAACGGATATCGATGGAATCGATGAGCGGCGGAGTTGATTATAGATTCTATCGAAATAGAGATGTCCCCTAACCGATGTTATCCAAATTTTTTAATAACGGAAAACAATTTTTTTCTACCATATAAATTTTTGAAAGAAAATTTTGACTGCCAAAAAATAACGATAAAAAAACTAACAAAAATAAAATACCTGTTAACTAGTTTTATATTAACAAATTGTTTAAACAACTTGGGACGATATTATTGTAAGAATTATATTAGAATCGTCCTAAACGCTAAGTGGAATACTGTTGCTGGATTTCACGATTACAAATTACCAATATACCACTCCATACATAAATAAATAAACTGGCCTAGAGGTGGATGGTGCAATACAAAGTAAAAAAAAATATCATTTTGAAAAAATCCCCACTATATAAATTTTTATTAAAAAGCTACCCACCCTGCTGCGTGAGGGATACAGCGTGAAGCTAAAAATTACAAACATCAGTATTCCAACAAACGTTCCTACATCAATATAAAATCGCTAAAAAAAGAAAACATTGGACTAAAATTATCTTTTAAATACATCCCCTCTACAAATCGATATGTCAGCACTTATATAGCCTTTATGTACCACAAGTCTACGACCATTCCATTCATCAAAGAGTTTTTTTATATATATAATCTATTATTATTGCTAGTCGCGATTCGCCATGGCTATCGATTTATTTTGCGATTTTACATTGAGCCCGCTCTCCTATCTACGAGTTAGATGGAAACAGGAGAACGGACATTTTAAATAAGATAGGCTATATATACAGTGAACGTTATATAGTCGTTCGATCGAAGAAACAACGGACAGAGACCGCCTTGACACGATATTCATGCACTGAAATTGTGGTTTCATAATTAACAACTCTGTAAGGCCAAAGCATCCTTTGTAAGTATTCTATTTTTTGTTTTCATGTCGATTGTTTCGTTAAAAATGTAGATGTCCGGTAAACATCGTGCCACGACGGCCTCCGCGGACCTACTTGATGCTCGAAACTATCTTTAAATTATTTTATTGCACCCGATGTAAGCGAATCTGAAGCGACACACTTGTGTCCGCTACCGAGTGATCTATGTCGATTCTGGTTAACCTAGAGCATTCCAAGGGGATCATTGTCAGTCGAGCCAAGGTTTAGTTTAATCGAAAACATCAAAACGGACAAGGCACTACAGGTACGAAATATTCGTCTAAAACTTAGACAAAACGTCAGCCGACGAGTCGCGGCATGCGGGACAGCGCGGGCGACCGACCGTACTCTGTTAACGGAACCTCTCAGTAGCTCGCACCGGCGGCGGTGCTTCTAGCGCGTCAGCGGCCGGTCCAGCACGCCCGCGCAGTGCAGGAAGCGCGCGTGCGGGTGTGAGCACGTCGCGCCGGGCGCCACGCAGCGCAGCGCCGCGCTGTGCCGCCGCTTGCGATCGCCCTCTGCGCACTCCACCCCTTCCGCCGCCTCGCTCGCGTAGCGCAGGTGCGCCGCGCTAATGTCCTGCAGCAGCTCTTCCCACTCGCGTGTCAGCTCATCGTCACGCGCGGGCGGCGCGGGGATCGGCGCGTGAGCGGGGGCGGGCTCGCCCCAGATTGAGTGCACGAGAGCAGAGGGTCGCATCTTCTTGGCGCGGCCACCGCACTCGGCGCAGGCGGGCGCGGGCGACGCAGTCTGCGCGGCCACGTCACGCTGGTGCAGGGGGAAGCGCAGGCGGAAGGCGGGGTCGTCGAGGTCAGGGCAGCGCTGCGCCGGCGTGAGGTTGAGGCGCGTGTAGTCGATGGTGCGCGCACCGCGGTACTCCAGGTAGCGCTGCGGTGGCGAGCCCAGGTACAGGCCGCCCGACTCGCTGCGCCGGAAGGCCACGGCATCTAAGTCGCCGCGGATGTTGAACGTGTCGCCGTCCTTGTAGCGCGCCGGCTCCGCGCCCTCGCGCCGGATGGGCCGGAAGTGGGTACGCGCGGCCGTAAGCAGGTCCTCACGCTCGGCGGACGGGAGCGGGGGCGGTACGGGGGGCGCACAGGGCGCGACAGGAGGCGCGGGCGGACGGCGGCGCGGCGGCACCTCCGCGAAACCGCTGTGATCGCGGCTATGGTTGATAGCGGTATAGGAGCGCATGGTGTGCGCGACGGATGACAGCGTGTCATAGAGCTCGTCGTCGTCGTAGAGCGCGAGCGGATGCGGTTCGCGCTGGCGCGGCGCGTCGTCGATGTGGAGCGGACGGAAGCGATCATGCAGGCCGGGGGACTCGGGCGCTTCCACGGACCATATGCTTTCCGTGAGCGAGATGATGCTGCACTTCTCAGCGGCCGGATCGGCGAACAGATGGTCCGAGGGAGAGGAGAGCAGATCCTGGAAGTCGATGGGCAGGTCCTGGTAGTCGTCGTCTGGCGTGTTCTGGTCCTTGGCCCAAAGCGCCTCGATGCTACGGTCGAACTTAGCCTCAAACTGCGCGTAGAGGTGCCGGTCGAGTGGCGAGGGCTCGCGCGCGCCCGGCAGGCAGTCGACCCAGTCAGGCACGCGCGGCGCTGGGCGCGGGTCGTCGGCCAGCGTGTTCTCACAGGTGCCGTAGCCCTCGTCCAGCGCGATAGCGCGGATGAACTCCTTGACGGGGTCCTGCGTCTCCATGTCCCACTGTCCCTCGTGCGTCATCCACTCGGGTAGGTTCTCCTTGCACTCCATAGATCTGCCGTAGCTGTTATGGCGTTTCCTATTCTTCTTATGTCCGTGGTACGAGTTGCGGCGCTCCTTGCCCGAGGTGTATTTCTTATTTTTGGAATTCCAATCTTTCGGCATTGACAGTTCGCTTTGCATCTTGACCTTTGTATCGGTTTTTCGACACCAGGCCGGCGGTGGCAAATAGTACTGCAACGGCGACTCTTTTCCTTTTATAAGCGCCGGAAACGCAGCGTAATATCGTCGCACAGCCTCTGTTTGTTCCAAAGAACACGTGGGCATGCCTATTATTGACGCGCTTTCTTGGTCTTTAATGTCCTGAAGTCTCGTGCACAGCTGATCAACAATGTTGTCCAGATTAGACTCCTGAAAACAAAAAAGAAATAAATTTAAAAAAATAATAAAACATAAAATAACAAACAGAAGTGATGCAACAGAAACCAAAAAAAATGAGCCAAAAGAAAATATAAAACATCTAATGAGTGAAGCCTATGTATATATATATATAAACAGCTTCAATGGGAGGCGACGTGAACGAGGACAATCAATAGAGAAATAAATTATCACAGGCGGTACAAACAATGGGACAAAAGGAAGAAGTATGCAAACCAAAAGGAAATGAAAAATACTGGTACTCATCATAGACAACATCTTAATAAATAAAATAAAAAATCTAAATAAACTAGATTGCTTAATAAGTCAAAAGTGCTATGCTATATACTGAAACCGACCTTTTTGCAACTCTTTAAATTGTTAAATGTCTTCATTTTAACATTCCCACGGTAATGGTCCCTTTCCTGTACAATTGGGCACTGCATATCTTCTTCGCAGCAGACAAAATAATAAATTAGTTGTTGTTTTTCATATATTATGTGAAATATATATAATTAGCATGTTTATTAACCATGTTTAACTAATAATGTCATGTCATTAGACAATAGCAGTAAATTCTAATTACCTTTTATTTGATTGCTCATATTTAATTTGGTAATGACTTCCATTATCTTCTCAGTAACTACACTGTGTATTTTTAAATAAATATTTAAAAAATCAAATTATGAATGCATGATATTGTATATCCTACATTATTTTTGTGTAAATAAGTTACTAAAAACACACTATATCCTATTAATTTTGGCATGAGACAAAATGTAAAGAATGAAATATTGTTTCTAAAACTTTAACGTATTTTTTAAATTTCTAATTTATTTGGTCCAGTAAATCTTGATGTATTAAAATATAAAATAAATCAATAAACAAAAACAAAATAAACAGAAAAGAACTTTACATCTTCAACTTACAAAACGAGAATTTTAATAAAAACAACAATAGTAACAACAGCATCAAAACAGTGTTATCAACAGGTTGTCCGATAGTATAAATGGCGGATATAATCTGACTGTGATCTATAATTTATTATAAAAAAACTATCTTCACGCTGTATACTGCAAGCATTATGGTAGGCAAAGGGAACCTAGTGTTAAGACACACCGTTCCCTGCTTCTCGCCGAATTCCGGAGACATCGCGTGTGGAGTGGCGCAACTCAACGCCGCGCTTTGCCTAAGCATCACATTAGAATATAAATTTAAATAACTATTTCATTTCCTTGAGTTACAATCAAACCCACAACCAGTCACGGTCTGGACTCGTAATTTATTATAGTAGTTTATTTTTATAGTGTTATTTTTTTTTATTTAAAATGCATCTCCAGTTTTACTAAATCATAATTATTATTAACTTATCAGTTTTATAGACATTGTCCAATGATAATATTTATATCCATAAATACATAAATTTCGTTATTGAATATATCATATTATGCTCCTTCAATGGTGACCTATAAAATATTCTTTTTACCTCATGCCTGAATAGAGTATAGTTGAATAAATTAAAATAAATAAATTTCAATATTATTGTTTGTTTCGAGTATTATTTTTATACAATTAATTTTTTTTTTAATTTTAAATTTAAAAACAATATTTACACATTAGGGAAAGTTAGCAAAAATACAATAAATAAAGCTTGTCAAAATTAATTTAAATCAACTAAGCCGTTTCTGAAATTAGTGTGCACAAACACACAGACAAACCAAAAAAAGATTAAAGTGTTGTTTTGACTTCTATTACATTGATATATGTCCTAATTTTATTTTATATTCTTCATGTACAAGCAATAAGAATAAAAAAATATTGATCATATATGATCCCTGTATCTATATTTACCCTAAAAACTGTAAGTAAAAGCTAACATTGAAGATAATTTAGTAACCCAAATTCTATTATTTGTTTAAATTAGTGTTTAGAAACTAGTAAATATGCCTATGTTGTTCTGAATTGATTGATTTTCTTAGCTTTATATCTTTCAAAAGTATACATGTTGGCAGTATGTGCTGCACATATGAAGTCATATTCACTTATATTTATGATTGCACATTGAATCATTACAAATTGTATATCTGAATACCCCACACAAAAACCATGAGCACAAATGATGTAATAAAATTTGAAATACTTTAGCCAGCACATTAAAAAAATTAAAAAGAGTGCACCTTCATATACTAAAACCATATAGTCATGCAAAGTTTAGCATTGTACGCCTGCTAAAAATGAATGATGACTTTAATAATTAACACATTTAGGAGGCTCACCTGTGTAGTGTGTGCAGGTATCAAAAGGAGCGCGGAGTTAAATGCAGTTCTCTCGACGTGGCAGGCCAGCAGGCAAAGGCCTGGCTCCCTCTCTTATGTTTACGCATCCTGTCCGAGATAATATCTGTCGCTATCAAACACAAACATCGTGATCAAAAATCGAGTGTCCATTTTTCATTCGCCAGGTGCCGTGTGATAATATCGATCCTCAGGATATCAGCGTACTAATACATCCTTAATTCTTTGGCCTATTTTTTTCTAGTGTTTTGTTTGTTGTCTGGATTGTTATTAGGATAGTATTTAATAAATTTTGCTCATTGTCACTAGCTGTAGACGAATGACGCACTTAGTGCACCCCTTACTTCTGCAACATAAAACGTTTATATTTACTATGATGTCACGTGTTGTTTTGTTACAATAATCACTATGACTTGCAATTGCAAGGGCACAAAGATGAAAGAATTTCTTGAAAATCCATACCCGCCCCTCCGCGCTAAATGGGTCGATGGCGCCAAACAAACGTCACCCGGACGAGGGTGAAATACACGCGCGCCATGCTTTTTTAGACCTGCCACTAGTATACTATCACGCATCAACAAGAGAATAATGTACAAAGTCTAAATCCGTAGGTAGCTGTGTTGACACAACCGTTGAGAACTTACAGAGTTAGAAACGCTGCGATACAATTTCACAAGAATATGACAAGATTACATGATACACTTTCACTGAGGTTGCGCGATGAATTTCCGCGTGGATAAGATAAAATCTATGCTAATATTATGATACTCACCCTTAGTAGTTTATATGGGGAAATGATCATGATAGTTTCTACACACACACACCCCACATGAAAAAAAACATGGCAGCCGCGAGTGAGAGTCAAAAATCACAATTTGCGCAACACCGTCAAAAGATCGGAATGACGTCTCGATACTGACCAATAGGAGGGCTTCATTTTTTAATTGTATCCAACATGGCCGCCCGCGGGCCTGTTATTTTGTGAGTACATTGATTGACTCTTGTGATTCGCTCGAATGTGTGTCTGGCGCGTGGTTGGACGGCATCACGCATAACAACCAATCACGGACGCCATTTTATGACGATTGGTGACAAAATGGATACTTTCGCGCCATATTTGAACCGCCAAATTTTAAGTTTAATTTTTTTTCGGAGGCTTTTTGAATTTTGTGAGCGTTAACAAAACTAGTTTTTGCGAATTCATTTCTACAATTAGAGGACAATAGCGCTTATAACAACTGTCCAAGAAAAAGGTACAGATTGAAAATGACACGTTTAGTCCGCGGAGGTACTGAAGTAAATTTAATAATTATACGATACATATTTTTAGTGTAACATATATAAATTTATTGAAATGTATTAACTTTTAAATAAAGAGCGTATTCTCGTTCTTTTTTTACCTTTTACAATTGTGCCAGATTGTAAGTGTAAAAAAACTACGTAACTTCATAGTTTCAGTATATGAATTTTGATGTTTATTTTATTTATTTTTTTATATATTAAATACAAAATTATTTAAAACAGCTTCATGCTGTATACCACACATGGCAAGACAGACAGAGGGAACGTGTTAAGACACTCCGCTAAAAGAAAACTAAATGTTAAGGAATTTAAATGTGATTGTCAAAATACAAAATGCTTTTTTTTTCAAACAAAATAATTAATAAAATTATCGTTGTAAAATTTGTTAAGAACGACGCACGCACACACAAAACCTATCAAAATGACACCGCCGCACACACCTCATTCCGCAATCGAGTCGTAAGTATTGGCCGCAAAGTTCAAAGTTGTTTAATGTATGTTTCGTAGTAGTGTTTACGTTATTAGTATCTAGTAGTCACTGCGTGTCCGTCACGTGGTATGGATAAACATCGTGAAATGATAAAAAATGTTACGTTGAAATTATTGACTTTTTTTTTATGGGGAAAGGACAAGGCAAACGAGCGTTCGAGTCACTTGAAAATAAGTGATCACCGCCGCCCATGACCCCGTACAACACCAGAGGAGCTACAGGTGCGTTGCCTGCCTTTAAGGTGGAGGTAGACGCGCTTTTTGAAGGAACCCATATCGTATCGACCTGGAAACACTGCCGCGGGTAGGCCATTCCACAATTCCATGGCTCGTGGAATATTTAAATATTTTTCCCTATACGAGTATGTTGCTCCCGTAAAAGAAGCCCGGTTTCATTCTTGTATCTAAAAGTTTTCACTTAGCGTGTAGATTATAATTTCCTGAAAAAAAAAGTCTTTAAATGTATACTTAACATTCTCTCTTTTTTATCTCATTTATCAAGCTCCTTAGGAGCACATGCAAATACAAATTATAATGTTATATAACATAAGCATAATATAAATGTTACATCATTTTCCTTATAAGATTATAAGCAATTTAGTGTCAAAAATTTTGAAAGCTTACGGAATAGGGCAAAATTAATGTAAATAAAACAAATTTTATACTCTTACGACATCTGTATTCTCTTATTAACATACAGCTTGTCAGTACATTTATTCGAACAAAACTTTTATTTTACACATCACTTCTATAAATATGGAGGAAAACCATGTGTTATATTTGCTCTTTGGGTTATAAAATTTGAAGCTATTCACAAAATGTACTGCATTTAATGCAAACATTTACGCACATTTCTTCAGTATTACAATTATTTATAGTACTCGCCATATTTAGTATAGCACTATGTGCATACATTGTGCATACATTTTTTGTTTGGTTCAAGGTGTAAAATATAGAAATTCATGGATCTATAAAAAATATACTAACAAAGACTACACTCGGTACAGCCAGTAGCGAAGTGAAAAAAAATACGAGACGCCAATAATATGAACTTTCAAATGATAAACAATTTGTGCTAATACTTGAAACCAAATTAAACTAAAAACTATCACTCACTCATCACAGAAATGCATAAACAATAACAATAAATCTCTGAATGGATAAATAATAAAAAAAAACAAATACCAAGACTAAATTTGTACGATGTGGAATTACAATTGTCGTTACCTATATATATCAAATAATTATTGTAATATAATGAATATACTATAATTAGAGCATAGTAAAAATAGTATGTAATACAAAAATGCTTATTGTCATAAACATGTTAGAGTGCTCTAGTTAAAGAATTACAAAAAAATATAGGGTACTTGACTATTACATA
>DWGR01003682.1:0-11889 GCA_018247715.1 Heliconius burneyi | reverse complement strand
TCCGTTCCCTACTGTCTGCCGAGTTCTGTGTGCGTGCTGAGTGGCAGAATTCAACGCTGCGCTTTGCCTCGATACCAGAGCGAAGAAATGGAAATATAAACGTAAATAAATATTTCACTTCTTCGAGTGGGGATCGAACACATAACCAGTGAATTTTGACGCGCACGAAGTCACACCCTTGTGCCACTGCGCCACGACGGCCTCCTTCTAGTAATAGATATTTATAAGAAATAACATAACTTTTATTATCGGCTCAATTTACAATTTTACATCGATATTTATTTTTAACTTATTTAAACAAAATGAAATTGCCCACTTTTCCCTATGTCCCCTTTATTCCTTAGTGTTTTTTGTAGTAATAAGATTGCTTGTGTATCCATTACCCACTCCGTTGCACACGTTCGGCCAGAACGTATAAATATGGGGATTTTATCTAGAGGCCCTATTTTCTCATTGAAACTCCTCGAGGAAAGTTTGTAGACCAACGAACTAATATTATAATGATTAGAAGGAAAACTTTAAAAAAAGAAATATTGAGGATAATGTAAAATAAAAAGAATTACAAATTTAGGTAAGATTTATTTTGTATTTTAATTATATGTATTTATTTAGATAGGTATTAATTGAAATCGATAAGTAGATTTTTGAGGATTTTTTTGAAGCCCAGTTGTGGCACTGGGGCACAGTGTAAATATCTAAAATGGACTGTTTGTGGGCTCGACCCCCCCTCGACGAGACGAAATATTTATTTAAAATTTATATTTCCATTTCTTTGCTCTGGCGTCGAGGCAAAGCGCGACGTTGAGTTCTGCCACTCACACTGACTGATAAGTAGGATAATTAAGTAGGCACTGCGTGTGATGGTTGGCGTGATCGTTACAGGTTCAATCTTGAGATTCCCTCAATTACTCTAAGTTTTAACGTGCAGCGTAGTGTTCCATCACTCAAGACGTAAGATCTGGAAAATTGGGAGATTCGTAGTGTCTTAGCGCACGTATAGTTTTAAAATGAATTTCCAATGTGAAATAATCATCCGTTAATAATAAGTAAATTAAAATAACAATGTAATGATTGCCCATTCAAAAAAATATAACATTCGATAAGGTTAATATATTTATATACTAAAATAAATAATTCACATAAATAAATCAGATTCACGCTGTATCCCGCACTCAACAGAGTAGGCAGAGGGAACCCAGTGTTAAGACACTCCGTTCCCCATTTCCTGCCGAATTCTGGAGGCATTGCGTGTTGAGTGGCAGAACTCAACGCCGTGCTTTGTCTCGACACCATAGAAATGGACTTGTTTAATCTCACTGAAACAACATTAATTCATTATCTTTTACGAAATTTGATTTAATTTACTTTATAAATACGAAAAGGTTTTGTAACGTATTGTGCTATTGTGATAGCAAATTATTTCTGACTTCTCTTAGTAAAAAAAATATTTTTGTATTCGGCACAAGAAATTTTCTTTAAATTTCCATAAATAAACAAGGCACTAGTATAATATTTCCATATTCACAAGAGCTCGTCGCAGCTATCAATCAAATCCACCGAAAAGTTATACGAAGGTTGTGCTAAAATTCTGTCAAAGTTTTCTCACTGTATCAAAAAAATAAGAAGAACTTGATAAAGTGATATCTAAGAAGTTGTAAAGCTGATTAGGCAATTTATGTTTAATTTGTTATAGACATTATTAACTTATTTATCTTCAAATCTAAGGCCAGAGTCAATTTTTGAAACTGTCGTGGGCACAAGGGTGTGACAGTAACGCTACGGTTGTGGGTTCGATCCCCATTCGAGGGAATTAATTATTATTTACTAGCATTTTTATGTCATCGTTCTGGTAATGAAGAAATACGCGGCGTTGAATTCCGCTACTCAACGCGCAATGCCTCGAAACATTTGACGGAAATTAAGGAACGTTGTGTTTTAACACTAGGTTCCTTCGCCCCACCCTGCTGTGTACGGGATACAGCATGAAGTTGATTTATTTGATGTATATTTTTACTTTTCAAGTTTTAGAGACAACGCAGCGTTGAATTTCCTCATTCAATACGCAATGCCTTCTGAATTCGACGGAAAATGTGAAACTATCTGGTTACTATATGCGGGATAGAGCGTGAAACGAAAATAAAATTAATGATATTCCTTTTTATATTCGACACGAAGTTATTTGAATAGTAATAACCAAGTTATTTTGTTTCAGCCTCTTTTGATCTATTGAAATCTGATGAAGCCTGCAGATGTGGCTTGTTTTTATTTGTGAAGACTACAACATACATGATAGATATACACATTTGTATGAAGTATATTCAAATTAATCCAATTAGTTTTTCAGTTTCTTTACGTAAAAATTTATTAATGTATGCAAAAAAAAATAACATCTATCCTTTTCACCCACTTCAAATTCCGCGGCAACACTTAATGCCTTGAAAATTTAGCTGAAAATGGGGAACTTAATTGCTTAAAAAGGGAATGCTGTATCTTAACTAGGTTCCCATGTTCCCTTTGCCTACCCTGCTCCATGCGGTATACAGCGTGGAGCTAAAAAAGGTGAATGTATCTATTCTTTTATTAGCCAAAAAAAACCTTCATCACACCATTATACGACTAAAGTACCACCAATTATTATACCAAATATCAAAGATAGGAACAGCCACGAGCACCAAAATTATGAGATAAACAGAATCGAAGTCATAACGTTTACACCGATAGCCCTGAATGTAATGGGTTGCTATTTTTAAACTTCTTTAAAACATTTGATGAAGTGTTGATAATGTTTTGGGACTGGGATTGGCTTAATTTTATATTTATGTGGAGATGTGAGGCCGTCGTGACGTAGTAGGATAGCGTGGGTTCGATCTCCACAGTAGAGAATGCAATATATTGAATTATTTTCTTTAATATCTTGCCGTATCCCGCTTGTAGTAGAGTGAGATGAAGAACCTAATCTTAGGACACCCCGTTCCCCACTTCCGGCGAATTCAGGAGGTATTGCGTATTGATTGGTGAAACATAATACTGCGCTGTGCTTTGACACGAGAGCGAAGAAATGAAATCGAAGTAGGAATCGAATTGACAACCTGTCGAATTTACACTCACACGCTTATGACTCTGTGCCATAATTGGCTTCATTAATTAACAATTAAAATCATCAAAATAGTTATAGTGAAATAAATATTCAGATAGTATAAAATTACTTTTGTTCTAGTTATAAAAAACGTAAGAAATGTGTCCGCACAGAGCCGTGTGTTCCTTGCTTAGAATAGGATCACCCTGGTACTGGTGGTGTCGTAAGAGGTGACTAAAGTACGAGTGGGAGAGTCACACCGCCAGCAATGGCCACACGCATGGGCAGACTCGAACGGATAATTACCACCCCCGGCATTTAAAACCGGCGTGAAGTAGTGGCTTTATGCCACTGCGTTTCGTATTAGGTAATGCCGGGCTCCGGGACTCAGCCACCCTAAATGCTGGTAACGCACCAGTAGCTCCTCTGGTGTTACGCGGTGTCGTGGGTGGCGGTGATCACTTACTATCAGGTGACCCGTACGCTCGTTTGTCATGTTTTTACCATAAAAAAAAAGAAAAACAGAGTAGGATAAGCAGAGGGAACCTCGTGAAGACCCTCCGGACCCCACTTTCCGTCGAATTGCGTGTTAAGTGGCCAAACTCAACGCCGCGCTTTTGCCTCGGCACCAGAGCGAAATAGTGAAAATATAAATTTAAGTAAATATTTCTAGTACTGATCGAACCCATAACCAGTCGATTTTGCAGCACCATTTGTGCCCCTGCGCTACGACTGGCCTCAAAATATCTTTAAATATATATAACTGAAAATCGATATACGAGTGTATATTGAATTTAAAAGTTTTGTTACCCAGATAAAGGTAAACAAACAAGAGAGAAAAACATTATTAACTAACTGTTACATTAACGCAGTATGTGGCGGACCACGTTTCGCTTTTAGTGAGTATTGAGTTACTATCAATATTATAAAGGTCATCGTGGCGCAGCGGCACAATTGTGGCAAAAGACAAAAGGCTTACGAGCATTTATTTACCTTGTGAGTGGCGAAAACACTTAAAAAATAATTAAATTTAAAAAATAAATTTTCACCATTTATGATAGAACAAACGACCGTCGCGTTACAGTTACACCCTTGTGCTCCGTGCTGCTTTATATTGTCATCTCTACCGTCGCTGTCGTCAATCGTATAATCCTGAAGCAATATAATTAATGGATGTGATCCAGCTTAATATTCATAATGGGCTGGAATCCTTAGCACTCGAGCTTGAGATACAATGGGAAAGGTTAATAGGTAATTATTATATCTCATGTATAATTTGTGTGCTAAAATTTAATCATGAGGCCTACAGTGGCACAAGGCCACGAAGTGTAGCTGTTGTGCGGCGTTGAGTACCGCCATTCAATATTCGCATATTGAACCAGAATTTGGCGGAAATTGGGGAACGGAGTGTCTTAACACTAGTTAGTCCCTCTGCCTATCTTGCTGTGTGCGGGATACGGTGTGACGCTAAAAAAATATATTTTATAAAAAATATGTTATTATATTTTTTGACTTTGCAATGTGTGTTTTTTTGCCTTTATATAAATATGATATGGAATTCCAACGCTTTGGAATGGAGTGACTTTACACTAGATTCCCTCTGACTACTTTAAATGATTTAATTTAATTAAGGAATTCCGTCGTGGCGCAGCGGCACAAGGGTGTGACTGTAACACGACGGTTGTGGGTTCGATCCCCACTCGAGGAAGTTAAATATTTGTTTACGTTTATATTACCATTTCTTCGCTCTGGTATCGAGGCAAAGCGCGGCGAGTTCTGGTACACAACATGCAATGCCTACAGAGTTCGGCAGAAAATGGGGAACGGAGAGTCTTAACACTAGGTTCCCTCTGTCTACCCTGCTGTGTGCGGGATACAGCATGAAACGGATTTTTTTTTGTTTAATGAAATAATGAACGCTAATAAAAGCATAATTTAATTATTCTTGAAATATGTATTATTTTTATGATTATTACAATAATAATGTTTATCCGCCATTTACAATTTACACTAAGCCTCAATTTATTCTGAAATGATTATAGCAGCTATTCCTGTATATTTCAGCATTATTATATTTTCACATTTTCACCATACCGTATAGGAAATGGTAGGTACACAAAGGCAGAATGGGCCTTATTGATAATTTAGAATTGCGTAATAACTTAAACGATATTTGTGACAGAAAAAATATTTTCACGCGTAAACTAGTTAAGCAAAATGAGAACGTAAATATTTTATTTAATTTAAATCTGATATTTGATTTGAGGCCAGTCGTAGAGCAGGGGCACAAGTATGTGACTGTAAATGTTACAGATTTTGGGTTCGATTCCTACTAGATGAAAATATTTAAATATTTATTTTCTGGATCTGGCAACGAGGCCAATTTCGAGGCAAGAGTTCTGCCACCCAACAAGGTGTGCCCCCAGAATTCAGCGGAAACGGAGTTTTATAAAAATATCATGATATGAACTTTTGAATTATCAACTTACATTAAAATTGTCAGTATCGTTAGTCCTACAAGAAGATATCATCTGCTTGGAGGGCAGTTCTGCTGAGAAGAACTGGCTAAAGATCAATATTTGAATAAAATATTTTATTTCTTCGTACCTTTTCTTCCCTTATCCTTTTTTACCTTTACGCCTCATCCCGCATATAGCACGGTGTAAGACAATTGTCAGTAGTCTACCTCCCGGAAAGTGTAAATCTAAGACGGTGTTTAAGTATTTAAAATCAGTGTCAGTGCTGAAACTATGCGGTAAAAATCATGCATAAGTGTAAAGTGTCATATAGAAACAGTGTAAAGTGTGCGGTGTAAAGTGTACGAATCGTGTAAAATGTGAAAAAGGAACAATAAATTGTGGTTATTAAGTACTATCTTATACTTTTCTCCTGACATGTTAACAACGGTAAGCAGAGGGAAAGTGTTAATACACTTCTCTTTTCACTCAATTTTTGAATAAGTAAATGTTGATTGAATTCAATCGAACCTACAGCCATCGCATTTATGTATTTTATTTTTTGGCATACTGTGCCGCTTCTTCGCTTCCATGTATTCTGTTTATATTATATATATACCTTGGTATAGGTTTTTTTATTAAAATTTTCCTTCACTACATATAATAATTAAGGCATGGTATTAATAAATGATATATAATATGACCTCAATCAGCTATTAATACAAAATACCACTTATAAATAATTTACATACCATAGAGTTCATTGAATTTCCTTATTTATGTTTTATCAATGTAATTATAATTATTAATTGTAACTAAAAACGGTGGTTTTGGGCTTAAATCTCAACAGTACTATTTTTTTTATTTAAAATAATAAATTGGGGCACAAGGTGTGACTATAAATGCTAGTGGTTATTGGTTTTTTCCCTACACGAGGAAAATTTCCATTTCTTCGTTCTGGTGTCGAGGCAAAGGACGGCATTAAGTTACGCCAATCAACAAGCAATTCAGCAAAAAGTGGGAAATGGAGTGTCTTAGCTATAGGTTCTCTCTGCCTATCCTGCTGTGTGCGAGCTTCAGCGTGAAGCTTATTGATTTAAAATAATAATTTTGAACGGTCCGTTAAAACATAAAGTTGGATCAAGTTTTCAATAAGAGATGATTCTTTTTCAGTTTCACATTGTGCTCCGCATATACCACGGTTCGTAGAGGGAGCCAAGTGGAAGATCTTTACCTACCCACTTTCCGTCGAAAAAAACTCACTTCTCTGGAACTTCTCTGGAATGTCAGTTCCAGGTGTATTAATGAAAAAAAAATCAATAATGATTTTTTCTTTGCGATTTTGCTAGCCTGAAGTTTACTAGTTTGCCCTTGAATTTGAGATATTGAGTGTTGGATCGCGTAACTCCATGCTAATGTCTCTTAGTGGGATACGTAGAATGTATAGCGGTATACAACCCTCGTATAGCGAGATACAACTGAAACTAAACAAAATATATTTTTATCATCCCACAACTTATTCTCATACAATTCAGTAAATCCACCTCACATTTTCTGTCATAATATTACAATCCAGAAACACCAGAAGGAAGGTACAGTATCTTTTGTACATTATAATAATAAAAACTAAACAAACGACCTCATTATAACGTTCATTACTCATTGCTGATGAGATACTCTATTTAAGAGCTTTTGTTTTTTGAAATAATATTTTTGAAATAATAGTTTAATTATGTTTTATTTGAATAAAGCAGGTGTATCTTAGATACTGTACATTTCAGATATTTTTATGTGTACACGCAACCATTTTACGGTAAACGCCTAAACTGGTTGTGGGTTCGTTTCCCACTTGGGGATTCTCCCCAATCCCAATCCCAATTGTTTCCTCGCTTTGGTAAGAAGAAGAGTATCGTTGAGTTTCGCCACTCTACATGCAGTGATTTGAAGTAGAGAAACGGTTGTAGATTCGATTCCCACTTGGGACAATGATTTATTTTCATTTTCTCGCTCTGTTAAAATGTGACAACTGAAGAAAAATTATGAATGGTGGGACAAAAAATTCTTAACTACTGTTTAAAAAAAGTTGAAGTTTCCTTTATTAATTATGCTTGCAAATAATATAAGATTGTTTACGGACTGAAAAAAAATAAAGAAAAATCACATCAGCTTAATGCTGTATCCCGCATACAGCAGGGTAGGCAGAGGGAACCTAGTGTTAAGTGCCGTTCTCCACTTTCTGCCGAATTCTGGAAATATTACGTGTTGAGTGGCGAAACTAAGCGCCGTGCTTTGCCTCGACACTGGAGCGAAGAAATGGAATTAAAACGTACATAAATATTTCACTTCCTCGTGTGGGGATTGAACCCACAACCATCACGTAACAGTCACACCCTTTTGCCTTTGCGCCACGATGACCTCTAAGAAAAGGATAGCACAAAACACAAGTTAAAGTAGAGGTATCAACACTCCATATTACTCTTTTATAAACAAAACGTAGAGTCTTTTTTTAAAGTTAACTCATATATCAAAACATAAATAATAAAAAAAAATAAAAACAGTTTCACTTCAGAAAAAGAGCCCTTCCTCTGAAATCGTTCAAGGTAATATCCACATTCATATTTCTCCATATTTATAGCATTAATGACGTTACACCATAGCCTGTCTATGATTTTCATTATGAAAACCGAAGTCACCAAAATGTATCCATCTCTTTCACACATACAGAAAATGTATATGCTCGTCTCGTTTCACCACCAACGCGGGAAATTTTGTGTCATTGCGGCGTCAGACCTGTAGATTCGCGCGCGAAGACCGGACGTTTAATTTCGCAATTTTCAGTCGCAACTTTTCTAATTTCAGTACTTGAAATAAACGTGTCTGTGTTTAAATGGATGTTTTTGTGATTGTGTTTGAGTGATTTATAAAAAACACATCAGTGTGGTGAGTTTTTATGTTAGAAAAACATATTTTATTTACATGTTCATTTACACTTTTTAAAAATAATATTTTTCAGCACATTTTATTGAAATATGCTGAAAAATATTATTTTTTTCTATATTGTTAAATAAAAGGAAATTGAAATTTAATATTATTAATTACAATATTATATATTAAAATAAATTCTTCCTTGTTTTTATTATGAGGAGCAAGTAATTGTTTTTTTTTCCTCAAAGGAATAATATTGCACTATATTTGTTACAAGCGACCCTACAAACTGGGCTGTAGAGTCTGGATTTCACTAAATATACTTAATTAATTATTTCCAAACGAAATATCTCGTAAGTATTTTCATCGAACTAGAAATTGAAAAAAAAGCTATTATTAATAATTAATTTTTAATATTTTATTTTTTCTATTTCATTTCATTACTAATAAATTAAAGTGAGGCCGTCGTGGCGTAGCGGTACAAAAGTGTGACTGTAATGCTACGGTTGTGGGTTCCATCCCCACTCGAGGAAGTGAAATGTTCATTTACGTTTATATTTCCATTTCCTCGCACTGGTGTCGAGGTAAAGCGCGGCGTTGAGTTCTGCCACTCAACACGCAATGCCTCCAGAATTCGGAAAACAGTGGGGAACGGAGTGTCTAACTCTGCTGTATGCGGGATACAGCGTGAAGCTGATTTTGATAAAAAATTTTAAAGTAAAAATATGTTTTTTTTATATTAAAAAAATCTTTTAGTAAGATTCAGACGATTTATATGACATCATATTTACTTACAAAATAAATAATTAAAGTAACTTTTTAATAAGATACTATGTACATGTTTCCATTTAACTTTTTCAGTTTATAAGGCCTGAGGCAAAGTTTTATGTACGTTAAAAGCTCTATCGCACATTGCTATGAAGAAAAATGTAATTTTTTAAATAGAGAACAGAAAGAACGTAATGGGAACCTAGTGTTAAGACACCCTTTCCATTATGACACTTCCGTTACCTTTCGTTACTTATCAAATCGAGGACTTTGCTCTCACTGTCTCGAGAATTCGTCGAAAAGTAGAGAGCGGAGTGTCCAACCCAGCTCAATACGGGATACAGCGTGAAGCTGAAAAAAATCTACCAAAAAACCCTTTAACAAGTATTTATATGACGATATTACATTTACAAAATGTCACGATAAAAGATATCTTAGAACTCCTGTGTATTTTATTAATTAAATATATTAGAATGCAAGCTCTAGCATGAACCAAAACGCAGTGTTAAGCTCTGTTATTCGACACCTCTGAAAAAATTGGGACAGAATGGGTGAGAAAGGGAGTGTCCAGTCACTAGGTAGCCCTCGCTCTGCCTAGCCTGGTATATGCCGTAAACAACATTAAAGAAAACACTGAAAAGAAAATCTGAATGATGATATTTGGAAATTTCTTAAGAAATAAATAAATAATTTCTTTGAATCATATTTTTGAAGAGAAATGTGCAAAAGAAATCGTATCAATAATGGAAACGATTACATCCTGTTGAATTGTTGAAGCTACGGTTTGTAACGGAATCCGTGGGTAATATTGGTGAAAGGAAAAATATTCGGATAATTATGGAGACTTTTAGAAAATTGTTCTACCAGATATATTAAAAACTTTTTTGTTTGTTATTACTTATCAGCTTCACGCTGTATCCCGCACACAGCAGAGCAGGCAGAGGGAAGCAAGTGTTAAGATACACTGTTCCCCACTTTCCGCCGAATTCTGGAGGCATAGCGTGTTGAGTGGCAGAATTCAACGCCATGCTCTGCTTGGACACCAGAGCGAAGAAATGGAAATATAAACGTAATTAAATATTTTACCTCGAGTGTTGATCGAACCCACAACCGTCGCGTTATAGTGAGACCGTTGTGGTGCAAGGCCACAAGTAATCATGTGACTGTGAAGCGAGAAGGCTGTCGGTTCGATTCTCATTTGGAGAAATAAAATATAAATTTTCATTTTCTCACTCTGGTAATAAATCTAAGTGGCGTATTACGCCATTTTAGTTCCCCTGGAAATGGGTAAATATAATTTTGATGAAGCTAAAACAAGAACCACGTGTCTGTACTCTGTGGTGCTTAGTTAGCTAATATACAATTTTTAAAAAATATATCCGTCTGCCTAATTTTCTTATGGACGGGATCAAGCGTTCAGTTTAGAATTCGATCGCGCTTCAGTATTCTTCTGTCAATTTCACAAGATAAAACTAAAAGGCGCTGCTCGAAAAATAAAAAAATGTATCTAAAAATCCATTTAATTTGAAATGACATAAATACCGCCTACCCGCGACAGTGTTTCCAGGTCTATATGACATGGGTTCCGTGAAAAAACGCGTCTATCTCCACCTTAAAGGGCGGCAAAGCACCTGTAGCTCTTCTGGTGTTGCACGGGGTTGTGGGCGGCGGTGATCACTCACCATCAGGTGTCCTGAACGCTCGTTCGCCTTGTCCTTTTCCATAAAAAAATATATTTATTCTTTTATATTGATATTAAAGCGAATATTCTTTATATAACACCTATTTAAAGTACCATCAGTAGATAATTATAAAAACTTTGATGTGGAAGAGAGTCAAGCTTGTGAAAATTATGTTTAAAAATCATTTCATCAAATAAATTTCAATCGATTTTTGTTCAAAGACGAACAGGTGAAATAAAAAAAAATTATAATTTAAGCTGGGATGAATCCCAGAGCCATTGTCGTTACAGTTACACGTTGCAATGCGTTATGATGGTCTTTAGGACAATATTTTTATTAATTTGATTGTTGTTTTCCCACATGGAAACTTGAAGTGAAAATCGAGTGTTAAAACACTGCGATCACTTTCAGCCATTTCAGTTCTCCACTTACCGCCGAAATTTAACGGCCAGAGCGAGAGATTGAAAGTATAAAATAATTTATTCCCCGAGACGAAATCGAACCCACAACTTCAGCTTTGATACTCAGGGTAGTATACTCAATCTGTAGTAGTATGCGCTATTATAGTTATATTAGAAATAAGATAATTTTTAGTGTCTAAAAGCCTTTATGCCGTTTATACGTAGTCCATTTCATCTATCTAAAATAAAAAAATAAAAAAATTAAATTAAATCTGCTTCACGCTGTATCTTGCACAGATCAGGGTAGGCAGAGGGAACCTATTCTTAAGACACTCCGTTTCCCAGTTTCTATCGAATTGTAGAGAAATTGCGTGTCAAGTGGCAGAACACAACGCCGCGCTTTGCCTCGACACCAGAGCGACGAAAAGGAAATATAATCGATCTAACGACTTAATGGTTCAGGTATATGCAAAACAATTTAATATAACCATCGTAGCGCAGCGGCACAAGGATGTGTTTGAAGTCACATCCTTGTGTGGGTTCGATTCCCACGCGAGGAAATAAAATATTTAATAATTTCA
>DWGR01003681.1:0-11889 GCA_018247715.1 Heliconius burneyi | reverse complement strand
TGGAGGTTGACATAATTTTTAAAGTCAATATTAACACCCCAGATATAGACCGCACTGATAGTAAACTCGTACTTCGCTACAAAAACCACAATCTCAAACTGTTTAATTTAAAACTTACTGAAAATATTTCAACTTTGAAGTTTATTTTATCTGCTCTTTAAAATAAAGTACTTTTGATCTCATATTTTTAAAGAACTTGACTCGCGTTGAATTATGGTTAAAAAAGCTTGTTTGACATAAATTTTTGGTCCATATAATTTTATTAAAACACCATTTTAACCGTTTGTCATCATATTTATGCAAATTATGGCCCATATAATATAATACTATGTGTATATTTCAATATTTCTTTTTATAATTCAAAACTAAAACTATACCCTTTCACTTATGTTTATAAATAACAAAAAACTTATGTTAATTTAAAAATTAATATTTTGAGAAAGTTAAAGAATAGAAACCCTCGATGTATTTTGTAGATCTTGTACATAAAAAATATAGAAATAACTAACAAGTGAACTATGTTAAGTATAACAAATTTCATTAATCTCGAGACGCTTATTTGTGTTGGAAAATATAGAGGACCGACCCCTTACCCTCCTCGATAGTCAATTCGTAATAAGCTTATCAATTTCAGCCTCCATAAAATTTTTGGTTAACACAAAGTTAAAAATATTTATGAAAACCTAGAGTACCTTTGCATAAGTTTACTGTATTTTTGGTAACTTTTTTAAATAACTACTTAATTTCCATTTCGTTTAAATAGAAACATAATGGTATTTACTTCTAAAGATCTAACAGACTATAATTCATTGGCCACAGCATCAGCTCCAATGCAAGTCTAATTTTTACTGTGTCGGTTACGAGACTATCTACTTCTATATTGCCGCCACTTCCTCTACATAACATAAGATTATCATAATCTGCGCTTGTTTATGTATTTACTCTTTCATTTTTGGTAAATATATATACTAATAAAGTACCGTGGTATCCCATATATTGCGTTAATGACTAATTAGCTAGAATAGAAGCAGCCATGGATCACTTTAAAGCTTAGCAAAATTAAACGATATAGTTAATATTCAAAGTCCGCTCACCCGCCCACGCTACGACTTCCGTTGTTGTCTGGTTATTATTTAAGATTGTAGTTTTGTTACTCAAGATAAAATCTTAACTTATCCCTCAGCATAAATTTAGAAAATGCCTTGAATATTTATACTTTAATAAAGGTGTGTTAAGACACTTCCGTACCCCACATTATCCTACATGTATATGTATGTGTACATTCATGTGTATATACATATATATATACATATATATACACATATATATGTGTATATACATATATATGTATATATACATATATACATATATATGTATATATACATATATATGTGTATATTCATTTGGATGATATTGCAAAATGTTTATAGATAACATACTTACCATACTAAAGTATTAACCAATTTTCCCTAAACAATAATAAGAAATAAATATTCGTTAAGCACAAGGGGGCCGCTAGTTAACAATATCATTATACAATAACTGATACTGAATATTTTTCATTATATTATTCAAACCTAGTTTGAGTGTAGATATAACATCAACACGGCACGAATCAAATAGGTCGAGTAAATAGTTAGGCATACTATAAATAAGGTTACATAGGAAGTCCATTAATCTTCTATAATCTCTACAGAAGTCACCAACAACCTGACGTCGTGCAAACAATTGTGTAAGCTTATTTTGCAAAGGTGGCAGACAGAAGTTTCTTTAGCAGCATAAAATAGAAGTTGTGTTAAAGTAAAGTTAAAGCTTAACCATAGTTTGTTATCTTAGGTTGAGCTTTTTATAAAGACCAATGTTTTTGTAACATTGTAGAATACTTGCTACTTCATTTAAAATAAGGAATTAAATAATAGAGATGGTTGCTGGTTCAATGCCTACTTAAACGTCGATTTTATCACGTGAAAAGTGCATTGTTTGGTTCTATAACCGTGCCTCTAAAAGAGATAAGAGGATAAGTCTTGCTGCTTCAAGACTACTAATGAAATTTAATAATGTAATTAAATGTTGTATATTTACTTTCTTTTACCAATGATTTTATTATTATAATTCAGATGATTTATTATTCTTTAAACATGAATAAAGAAAAGCGCAAGCAATATGATTTTTCCGTTTTTTCTTTTTTCTTTTGATATATTTTTCAGCCGTCGCGTCGACCCCCTCTATTCTAGTTCGACTCTTGTAATAGTAGTTGACCCATATCAGGATAATGACAACAATTAAGCGATGTCACTAAAAGCTGGAAGAAGTTATTGATGAATCTATTTGTGACTATCTTTTATCCGGTCCTAAAACGAAGATTTTACAATAAATATGCCTAAAATATTATGTTGTCT
This sequence comes from Heliconius burneyi, assembly GCA_018247715.1. Classification (NCBI taxonomy): domain Eukaryota; kingdom Metazoa; phylum Arthropoda; class Insecta; order Lepidoptera; family Nymphalidae; genus Heliconius; species Heliconius burneyi. The sequence goes on along the minus strand of DWGR01003681.1, from coordinate 9,490 downwards.
TAATTTACGGCATATATATATATAATTACACGGCATATTATATAATTTATGAAGTAACTGTTAGATACATACCAAAAAAGAATTTAAGAGAATATTTTACATATAAATAAAAAAGATAAAAGAATATTGGACATTATTTTACACTAACAATAAAAAAATATAACAATTTTATAAATATATTTTTTACATATTTTATGGCATAAGTTTAATTGTAAGTTTTTGCGGGGCAGTGTCTATAATTATAAAACTTCTCATATAAATTTACGTAGCACTAGTGCGCACGACAAGTTTCACAATTAGGTGTAGGGTCCACCATACAACCCGCAATGGCTAATGAATAAGTCCAGTTTTTATCATAAAATTTAGAAAAAAATCACATGTGATTAGATACATTCCATATTGTCACGATGGTTATCATTTATATTAGATCGATAAATATCGATATTGAAACCGCTTAAATTCACGTCCATCTCGATTAAGACCGTAAAAAATATTTTAAAACAATTTAACATTGCAGTAATAATAAACTTTCAATGCCTCTTTACCGAATAATAACATTTGTCATACAATAAAAAGTGCATATATATTTTAAAGTGTATTCAGTTCAGAAATCGATCGATACAGATAATTAAAAACAAAGATACTTAAATGCTACTGACATTTCTGCCTCTAAAAGCAGAGATCCTTTGACAAACGGATACGAAATAAATTGCTTCATTAGCATATCGAACTGAATAAGAATTTAACAACATTGAATATAAAGAAAATTTTGAATGTAATGTAAGTACTTTAAGTGATATTAACATTTTAACACCATTTTTTTAACTTATTTCGAAATCATGCAAAATCCAGGGCCAATTCTCAATGAAACATATTATTAAATAAAACTATAGATAAAAAGACTAACAAGTCTTACAATATAAGAATACAGTTTTGTAGCATGTTTATAAAAATATATATCATTATTTTTACTTGTGTTATAATGGCAAAATTTGGTTTGTTTGTTATCCGATGCTACGTGGTAATTACAATATGAGTTTTAATAGAAATTTCCGCAATCTGACCGTTGGTTAATTCCTAATTCTGAATCTGCTCCCTTTTTTAATCCAAGTTTTGTTTTGTTAAATTATTAGTTTAAAGTAACAAAATTATTACTACACTCAGGGACATAATTAGAAAAACTTAAAAAAATGGGGAAAAAACCACATGAAACACATTTATATACAAGCATTTTAACATTTGAGAAATAAAAACAGTTGATTAATTAACATTTTTAAAGGTAAAAAATACACTTATTGAAAGAAAAAAAATTAGAGGCAGTAAGATTAGTGAATTAATTGTGGGGAGTGTTAATTTTACATACTGAAAATTTAAAATTGTTTTAAACACGGTTTTTTTCATGATCAGTTTCGTAATCAGTATTTAGTGTGGCCTGCTCTTGCTGTTAAAACTGCCTGCATTCGTCTGGGCATACTTCTTATTAAATTATTGCTGAAACTATTTGGCATTATGTTCCATTCTTCGACCAATGTAGTTTAGAGGTCCCTTAGGTTAGCTGGTGCTTCATTTCTTTGCCAGACTGGACTTAGCTGTAAAGAGTACTCTTCCCCAAGCGCCACCATATCAATGTTAGTGCTAGCTATTCGATGACCTGCAGTGAGCAATGGGCCTCTGGTAGGTAAATACAAATCCATACAAGCTTCTTTAAGCCTTTTATTTGTTTTGATGCTAATAGTCACTTGTCGAACTTACTCGCAGCCTGCTTCGGAAGAAGTGGAAAAGTGCTGTATTTGAGTACACCGCTGACAATAAATCTCTGTAGTAACTCTTTGCGACCTACTCCTTTACGTCTGGTATACTCGCCAGTCTGATGATAGTATTTAACAATCAAAAAATCGCGGACTAGAAACCGGTGTCGCTGTAGAAGCCAATAAGGCTAACAGCATTAATGTCAAATTCGAAAAAAAGCGGACTAGAAAACGCGTTATAAAACATAAACATAAAATATATAAACAGCTTTCTGAATCATCGACTCTTTGCTGTTTTTGTTCTATCGAAAGCAATCGCGGCACCCACTTGGAAAAAACCTTTTTTAGAAGACGTAGTTACTGGTTTACTACGAGCGCCATCTCTAGGTTAGTCTCGGGACTTATTGATCCATGTATTATATCCCAGAGTGTATTTCTTATAAGTATAATAATCGCCATACCATGTAACTCCCTATTTGCGCATTCGACATGTGCTTGATTGAATAACCGTGGCAATATCTTAGAAAAGAAAAAACGTGCTGGGAATTTCTTTAATTTGATATTAAGTTAAAAAATTAATTAATGAAAAATATAAATTCAGAATTCGGCTTGATTAATAAACGATGTTATTTTAAAAACAATAAACTTCTAATTTAGTTTCGAACCTGCAACCCGAAAATAAAGTACATACATACACATCTCTATTACAGGATATTACTTAAATTATGTAATCATTCAAGTAAATATAGCACCATGTCCATGTAATACGAGTAAAGCTAAGATGAGGAGAGCTCTCAAATCCCCAAGATATAGTCTTAAGCCAGGGCGTATCGATATTGAAACATGAACTGCCTACCTCATTGCGAATTCAATCCGATCGCATCAATACATAATGTATGATAGATAGTAAGATAGTGTTAATTCATTCAGAGCTTACGCTGACGTGCTACAAATCATATTCGAGCTTGCAGGTAACTTCAAGCTCAATTGTGCATTTATGTGATTTCTTCTTTATTTGTCATTTATCTTCACGCATTTCCTGGACTTAAATTTAATTTGACAATATATGCCCGAGTGGCAGAAGACGAATGTACACCGTTAATACCAAATACCATCTGTGAGTAGAGAGGCTTGTTAATTATGACTTAACTATGAATTATCTTACGATTTTTTTCTAAAACAAGAAAGTTTCATCAAAAAACACGGCAATGCTAAAATAAGTCTGTGGTTTTTTAATGAAATAAAACTTTACAACTGCGCTAAAATAATAAATCTAATTTAAAATACAAAGATCTCATCAAAAACATAAATGTGAAATGAGAGCGAAGTTAAATGTTAAGTAATGCATAGTTCTCGACTTCACCGATAAAAAAATGGGAGATCTATATGTTTCGGGATAAAATTCAAGTTTACACTTGACATTGTTTTACGTAGAGTCTTTATTATATTTGCGAGTTAGTCTACTTTTCTAGCTTGTACTGGACTATTAGGTTGATATTTGGTTCGGAGTCTGGTAGTACGAAAATAGCCATGTCGACTTAAAAGGTTGAACTTTATCCCGAGTGAACTGAACGTTTAACAACTTAAGGGTTTATGAGTTATGGGGGGCTCAAAAGTAACTTGAAATGGTTCGTGTTAAATAAACGTTGCTCGTTTTCAGCTTTTAGACATAGACATTTTAGCATCAAGACACTCTGGCCCGTGTCTTGATGCAAGCTAATTTACTTCTTATGTTAGTTCAAATGTATAATTTGATCTTTATATGAATGTTGTTCTTGTCATTGTACAAACATTATAATTTACATTTTAGAACTACTATTGTACAGAAATTAAGACCGCTTGTACCTCTAAAACTGAATTAAGCCTTGTCCAAAACGTTAACGTTTCCAATTTTCTTTCACATTATTAAATAATGTTTATTTAACTTTTTTTCTAACGTTACAATATATGGCCGTTAGTAAAGCGTCAAATATTTCGGAGCACTGATAACCCTCTTGTCGGGATCTTCAACGTAAAATATGATCCTACCAATATTGATGAAGCCTGTTTACACCACTCGAATTCATATTTTTTCACTGGCACAGAGCACACTGATCCTCTCAGCATAATGGCCTGTACACACCCTCGGGATCAATTGGCAAATATTAGCTTTTCTACTTGCTCGATAATATTGCTCCTTTTGCTATAAAACATCGTTTTTAATTGTGCTTGTGATTTTATGGTATCACAAATTCCATGTTTACACAGAGGACACAATTTTAAGGATTTATTACACTTTTTTTTCTATTAAGAGTATCTTTTATACATTATTAGCTTCACGCTGAACTCCATGCAAAAAGCACATGGGCCAGAGGGATCCTAATGTTAAGGCCAATTTTCGAAACACTATACGTTGCGTGGCGAAACTCAGCGCTGTCTTCCTCCAAATAGGAATCGAAACCACAAATATCACATTTTACAATCAGACGCTGTAATTCGGCGGAAAAGGGTGGGAATAGAGTGTCTTATCACGAGTTTACCTCTGCCTACCCCGCTGTGTGCGGGATACAGCGTGAAGCTGATTTGATCTTGATTTACGCTGAACTTCTGCGCCACGACGGTCTCTGCTTTATTACAAATATTGAACAAATATGTAAATTAATCTTTTTGCAATTAACTTAATCCAAGAGCACAAAGTTGGATGGCAGGTTTTGCGCTTTAATAGTTACTTATATAATAATGTGATATGATAGTGGCAGTAGCCAGTCGCTCTTTGTCTAATCATACCGGATCATCGTGTAAGTATTGTTAGTGTATTTTAAATATAAATATTTCGAATATCTTGATGTAGGTATGCACAGCAGTCACATCCTAACTGTAGAACTAGGCTTTCAATCATATGTATATTAGTATATCTACTGTTTCAACTTTTTGCTTTTAATATCTCAACATCATAGCAAATACAATTGAAGTAAACCTATTGCAGTTGGCCACTAAAATGAAAACGTCAATTGCTTCATTTAATGGTTGTAACGAGCGTTTATCGTTTGAATTATTTAGGACGGAGTACCGGTATAAAACTGAATCGCTCGGCCCGGTACGCCGGCTTTATTAAATTAAGCTCGTAGCTCCTAGAAAAATGAAAGCAAGCTTGGAAGGCCGGTAGGCAGATATTGTAAAGCATTTTTTATACAAATTAGGGTTTGTAAAACTCTTTATAGATCCCTGAATGAAGCATACAACACATCATGCCAGGATGAATAAGAAAATAAAATACTTGACCTCATCCGATGTTCAAAAATGATGACTTACCTGAAAAAAGATTATAATAAAAAAAATTGTCCTATGAAATTTGTTTACACTTTTAAAAATATATTGTAAAACTTAATTAACATAACATCAACCTATATATTATTTATGGACATACAAAAAACTTTTCACCACAATAGACTGATATATAGCTGCTACAATTTCTAGTGCATATTTCATCTAAGCAAATAACTAATCTTAAAAATAAATATTTCTTGCATGTTTCGTTCAAAATGGTATTCGTAATATTATTTCTAATAATATTTGTAATATTATTTTGCTAAATTAAAAATCTAATTAACTGTGCCCGCTTAATAAACACAAAACGACGCATCATTTCTGTTCCGGTTATTAAATTCACTGTACATATTTTTAAAAAAAGTAATTTATATATATATATATATATATATATATATACGAGTAAAAGGACATGTTCTCACTGACTGAGGCGTCTGCGTCTTACGCACGCACATCCGTAACCGCTAATGGTAGAAACGTGAAATTTGGACAGATGTTTCTTTTCGTAATCTGGATATCCATTAAGAAGGATTATGAAAATTTTTATATGGATTTTTTTTTAATCAGCACCGATTTTTATAAAAAATAAATACAGACTCTTAAAAATATTTCATTGACCAAGTGTTTTGTGGTTTTTTAGAATTCACTCTAAAGGGTGCAAATAAGCAGATGCAGTAGTTTAATATATTACTTTATACTATATTTAAATATTATAAAAATTGTCGTGGAAATCTTTGAGGAAAGACTAAATGGCTGAAGAAAAATAATGATATTAAAAATAAAACGGTGCAAACTATCTCTAAGACGGAGTTATTTATCCTCAATTATGATTGACAAACAAAATCATTTCCTATTGAAATGTTCTAAAGTGTAAAATTGACAATTTTAATGTGATTTTTATAATAAATAGACCATTTCATAAAAACCGTTATTTTTATTTTCGAGCACTTTTCCAATGTCTAAGCATTGGTTAACAATAAATCCTTAACTTTAAAGGAACGATTACTTGATATATTTAGCCGTGTGTTCCCGGCTTAGAATAGGATCATCCTGGTACTGATGGTGTCGTAAGAGGCGACTAAAGGCGTAGGAGGCGAAGAGTCACGCCGCCAGCAATGGCGACACGCATGGGCAGACTCGACCGGATAATTACCACCCCCGGCAATTAAAACCGGCGTGAAGTAGTGGCTTTATGCCACTGCGTTTCGCATTAGATAATACCGGGCTCCGGGGCCCAGCCACCCCAAAAGCTGGCAACACACCGGTAGCTCTTCTGGTGTTACGCGGTGTCGTGGGCGGCAGTGATCACTTACTATCAGGTGACCCGTACGCTCGTTTGCCATGCTTTTACCATAAATATATATATATATATATATAAATCCTTAATATAATTACAGATGAAATAACAAATATTTATAATTTACAATTTTAATACTATATACAGATTTATATACTACTTCATAAAAGTTAAATCTTAGTAATACTCTTATGAAATTTCAGACTGATAAATAAAATCAATCACGTATCATTTATTTATTATCACTAGAGGATCCGCTGACGCGTACACGACGCGCAATGCGTATTGCCATAGCAACTTATATGTCTCTTTATAAAAAAGTTTAATATAAATATTGGAAAATAACTTAAATTATAACGTTCTTTAAATTGTAAAATTTTCATAAAAAGGGGCTTAGCATTTTTGATTCATGTATTGTACATTGAAATTACCATGTATCTAACTAATTTCAAGTCAAATTAATTAAATAATTGAAAAGTGAGTACGGTGTTGGTAGTAAGTGAACATCGTCGTGACATAAATCTCTAAACCGAAGTTAAAATTAAAACAAATTATTAATTCATAAATAACATAAAAACAATACAACACAAATTGCTAAGCCCTATCCGCAGTCCGCGAATTTCACCGAGGGTCAAATAGTCACGCCGAAGGGACTTACAAAGAATCAAGAAGTAGTAACAAAAGAACCAACTCGCCTTAAGATAGGAATCAAGAAATCCTTGGAACCTAACGGGTGATTACAAAAACCTTCCCAAAAACCCAAATTAACGTTGTAAATGTTTGCGTCGGCCCTTTTTACTTCACTCACATAATAACATGTAGCCAATCTAATTTCAGTCACGCACCTTATGTGGTAACGTACACGTAATTTCTATCCAGAGAAATTCTTTTTTCGATTGACATTTCTATACGAAAAATTTTTACTTCCTGCTACGTGCAGACACATCACAGTGTAGAGTGAAACGCCTGACACTTTACATCGGTCGCCACGTTTTGAAAATAAAATATAAGAAGCTAGAATATTCTATTTGTTGAAATTCTTTGTACATTTATCTTTCTTTCCACATTTCTAACAGTCACATGCGATGCCTATAGATGCATAGTACATGCGAAACCTTATATAAAAAATATAAAGAATAATAATGTATAAATATATATACATTAAATAGTATGTACCCTGAAACATAGTCATTAGGCTAGTAATATCTAAGTTCCTAAGCAAAATAAATAGTTCGAGTCTCTAACATGTGCCTTATAAAGATTATCTGACTGATACTTGCTGCCCCGCGGCCCGCTGGGGAAATTAACTTCGAGTAGCGCTGCACAGAGGAGTTTCGGACATAGACTGATCAAATCCTCTAAATCACGATGCTTAAATATTAACTACCATTTTTTTGTTCATAAAAAGAACAAGAGTTCATAAGAGACAAGGTAAACAAACGTATGGGTCACCTGATGGTAAGTAATCACCGCCGCCCATGACTCCGTGTAGCACCAGAGTTACTACAGGTGCGATGCCGGCCTTTGTAACTAATATTTCCTTAACATTTTCCCATTAATATTCCTATATGTCTATTTTACACATTTACAGAAAGCTATATTATAAATATATCAGCTTCACGCTGTATGCCGAATTCCTCCCCCATTAACCGACGATGCTGACCCCATCACTAAAGCGAACTACCCTAAATATGTAGGTAGGGCCTTACACAATCGCAAACACACACGCTACACACACCGTCTCCGCCGGTGGAGACGAGGTCCCAGTTTTAATGTGGCCCAATCGCGCCTAGGCGCGAGAGGAGCCCGCAACTACTTCTCCAAAAGGGCATCAAGAGCCCTACCCAGTAAGCCTAGCTCGGGCCGAGCGAAGCAAAGTCCCCCACTACAAGAAGTGTTTGCAAGCCGCGGTCCGAGTCTCAAAGGAGACGCCCTTGCGACACTGTTCTCATTTTTTGGTGCCTTCCACGGTAATCAAGCTAAAGTCAGAGCTCTTCTAGCTCGGCCTTCCAAAGCCCGGTGACGCTATAGAGGCCCATATGGCCAACAGCATACTGCTCAATCGAAAAACCAAAAAAACAGGCTGTATCAGGCACACAGCAGGCAGAGGAGTCCAATGTTAAGACACTCTGTTCCCCACTTTTCAAATATTATTTATTTTTATTATAAATTTTATTTTTCATTATTCTCCGAAATTCATAGTACAATTGACGCTCAGGCTAGCACAAGATGTATACAGCCTTAAATCCCATTCAAGAGCATAAAACATACGTATATTAAAATTCTGGTAGAATAAAGTATTGTGTTGTTTGGTGGTTGTAACTCAAAACGCACTATTTTGCCGAAAAATTGGGAGAATAAAACTGTTTCACCTACCAGTTTAGTTTGTGATCTCTGTATATGTAGAAAATGAATGAGACCCAAAAAGAGGCAAATAATAATGGCTTTATTAATGATGGTAATGATGTCTCTGTACCTACTATCCATACCTATATTATAAATTCAAAAGCAACTCTGTCTGTCTGTCTTTACTTTCTAAGGTACAAACCGCAAGATAATTTATTCCAGGTCGACTTTATACATACGGGTATGTGCATATGAAACTTAGTTTTATGGCTATTGCTGCAGTGTGTAAATTATTATCAATAAACTTAGTTAAGAACTTAATACATTTTTAATTGGCTCCGCGTCCTACATTTTAACTTTTCGTATATACATAAAAGATCGTCTCAAGAGCAAATCCACGAGAGCGAAAAAGGAAAGGGTATTTGAAGAACACTTCAGTGCCGACAATAAGTCCTCGAGTTACTATTTTAAAACAATTTATTTTAAGCAAAACGTAGAAATATGTACTCTAAAATAAAGTAAACAATATTTATTGTCTTGTACAGTACTGATTTCAATGGGTGATGTAAAAAGAAAAATAGTATACAGGGTGGAAGAGGCAGCGCTCCTTTTACTGAAACTGCATATAGGGTAAAATATTTCAAATCCGGAGCTAAAAAAATTTAACAAGATGCCTCAACAGTTTGGACGTAGGATTTTTTTTTCATTTCACGATTTTTTCCATACCTGTATTTTGTGTCACGCAAACATACACATACTACTACAAAAATACTACTAAGCGTTGCCAAACTTC
>DWGR01003680.1:0-11892 GCA_018247715.1 Heliconius burneyi | reverse complement strand
GGTAATTCCCCGGTAGAGACAATTCGCTGTCACGTGACGTGACATAAAATATGAATGTGACATGGTTTTTGAAAAAGCTTCAGTTCAGTTTATTATATTTATTTGATGCGTATATTTATGTTATTTATAGTTATAATAATTATAATGAACGGCGTTGAGTTCTGCCTCTCAACACGTAATGTCTCGAATGTTGGGCAGTTTATGGGCAAAGTGCAGTGCATTAGGTTCCCTGCTATAAACGGATACAGAGTGAAACAAAAAAACCGATCAGACTCTCTTACTGAACGTTCCGTACCAATTCCAGAACTGCATGTCAACGGAAAGTACAATTCATATAAATTGACAAATTTAAGTTTGCGGAAGTATACACTCATTTTGTATGAAAGGAAGTACAATTAAAAATTTATAATAAATTTTCTCTATTTTTTATTTTTCTCATATCTCTCTTTTCTTTATTTTTCTCAGCAAAGACGAAGCACAAGAACTCGTTGACATAGAAACTAAATTTATTATATGCTACAAAAGACCGTAAATAATAATTGGTATTAATTTCAGATCAATACATAATATAAATGCTCTTGACAAACGAACAGACGCAGAACAAAGTGGTCCTATGGGGATTCCGTTTTCCCCTTTTGAGGTACAGAACCAAACCAGAAGAAAAACAACTTTTTTTTTAAATATTAACTGTAATTAATATAAATTTAATAATGAATATATTTTAATAAATTACCTCTTCTCTTGACTCTTGAGCAGCCGTAATAATATTACGACTTACTTTGTTCCAATTCTAACAAAACACACCAAAGATGGTAATCGCAGTAATTAAGCCTAGCGTGCTTCATTATAATGATAATATAATTTATCTGGATACAACATTTGTTTTATTCTTATGCAAACACGTATAATATGTTTGTCAGATAATATGTAATAATATAGACTTATATTGAGTTATATATATAGACTTATATTGACTTATATTGAGTTATAAAGAAAGAATCAGCGCATTCCCGCATAGCAGAATACGTAGAGGGAACCTAGTACTAAAACTATCCGTTCACTTGAACTCCCTCCCCGCTTGAGAGGGTACATTTTATAATATTTAAATATTCATCGGTTTAATTAATTGCATAAACATTTTGGTTGATTTAGGTTGACCTTATTATTAGTTGACTGGTAGATGTTTACAGGGAGCATATTCTGATACTCAAAATATGATTTAATTTGACAAAATGGCAATTTGTAACAACCCTCCTAAAGATATAATTTTGTAATCTCTAAAAAACAATTTTCGTAACCCCTAAATAATTTTTACATTATTCTTATATCTTTCGAATAAAAACTACTCTCCAATCTCAGCCCAAGTTAAAATATACAGCATAACACGAATAAATAAAACATTATTACTATTAGCTAATCTCATCTCCATTTGCCCATCTAGTCCATAGTAAAAGTTTTCCCCATCGATAACTCATCCCTAACATTGCTATTACACGGAAAAATATCCAAGACATTAGAATAGGGTAGATATAAAATAGAAAACAACGGTCAATGTCACGCAATATTCATTTTAATGTCATGAGAATATTATGCGGAACCCAGCCGTGGCGACCAAGTATCCTAACAAACGATAGTCGAATCACAAAAATAAATGTAATCGTGGCCTCACAATAATCATTTGAATAGAAATGTACTGATTTCTTTGGTAGTCAGCCCGCGAAAACACTTCCTGGCCGGGGCTGCTTCCCGGAACGATGCTATTACAGAGATTCACCTATTTTTACCGATTTCAAAAGAACACGTTAGTTTAATAAATTACAAGAAAATTAAGAAATAGACCTTTGATTGGATTAAGAAATAGATTAAAAAAATTAAGAAGTACATATTTGATTCGCAAAAAAAGAGAAATTATGGATTTTAAGAATTAACTAAATATTTGATTAATGTTTCAATTTAAATTTTACAGATTACAAAATTTGCATGAACGTTTGGAATTTGAGTGGACCATCGTTGCAGACTATATCGGACTGTAGACACAATCGTTATACTTAACAAGAGTAAGGATACAGAGTAAAGTAGAAGGAAACATGATATATCTATACTTATAATAAAACAGTCAAAATATTTTGTTTGTACATTTTGTATTTTTGACTGAAATGGATAGATTGACATCAACACATTTGACTGTTAGTCAACTCTGTTTATTAAATGAATAATCATATAGTTCAAACGGGCGAAGCCGCTGGCAGGTATACAATATATCAATAAAATAATTTTCAAAAAATTATAAAACTATAATTTCCAAGCTTTTACATTAAGGTGGAAATTCTGATCATAATTCTCTCCAAAATATATCGATTGAGAAAAAAAATACTATGAAATTTATTATATTTCGTACCACTTAGAATTTAGTTCTTTTCAGCTCTTTTCTATACCATATGTTTATTCGTCCTAACGTCGGATACATTTACGGTCGTAAAGAACGTATTACTTTTATGTTGATACTGTACGGTAATATCTTGTTATATTTTTTCGTATTTTTTATGTTATAAACATTTCATAGTAAAAAGTACTAGGTAAAAATATTGTAGGATACGCGCTTATATTTCTTCAGTTAATTGCATAGATTTTTAGTATTTTCAAACCAAACGGTAAGTCGAGACCCTATTACTAAAAATCCATGTCTGATCGTCCGTCTATCACTAGACTGTATCTCAAGAGCCTTGCAGTTGACATTTTTGCAAACGATACGATTTTTGTTGCCCCTATAGCAACAAATGCTAAAAAATAGAATAAATATTTAAGGGCTCCCCTTATACTGCAAACGTGGTTCTTTGCCGTTTTTTCAGATCGAGTCCGACTTGCATTTGATTCGATATTCGATAAATCATTTTGGACTCGATTTAGATATTAGACTAATCGATTCAATTTGGGTATTTTTGTAATATACCATTATTACAGTTTTTTTACAAAGAATATTATAAAGCCTTACCCAAATCAATAATTTAACATTTAAGGCTGTTTCTAAAATAAGTCAAGTAAATTATTCATTGACATCAACACTCATTACTTTCAGTCAATTCTGTTTATTAAATAAATAATCGAAGCGAAGCCGCTGGCAGGCCGCTAGTTTATTAATAATTACACAAAAAATAATAATAAAACGACATTTTTAATCTGTCCTTATTAAATAAGAAAATTAGAACCAAACAACTGCGCACCACATTAAGCCATAAAATATAAAATATACATAAAAGTTGCAGTAATGCGTCCCCAGACCACACTTAGCAATAGCTCAGGTAGCTAGTTTAGCCTAAGTAACCTGGCGCGTCTCCAGAAATGAAATAACTATATTAAATATAAATGTTCTTTTAGACAGCCTGTCGCATGAATGGTCGTGTGGAATTAAATTCGGGCGAATCTTCTTGAGAACTGCTGAAATACCGCTTGGCTGACGCTAATGTTATTAAAAGTATTTTTCCTCGGTTTGTGATGACCGTCTTTTGGTAAATTTAAAGTAATGGCGTTATAAAATATGTGCCGAAGTAAGCCTTTCAGAGATGGAAGTAAACTAGTAAACTAGATTTTAATAAAATTTGGAATGTTCTCTAAGTGAGAATATGACTCAGTCATATTAAAAATATTATCTCGATATGACTTAGTTCGAGTGTTTTTTTACAGATTTATTGTATTTTTCCCACCCTTTCCGTATTTACAAGCTGTTAAAAAATATGATATGTACTAAACGCAACGGTCGTGCTTTCGATCCCTACTCAGAGAGATGAAATAATTATACCTCGATTTAGTACGTGTAAGATATTCTGTGTTAAGTTCCACCATTCAACAATCGACGAGGAACAGAAGTGACTTAATGGATAAAGGAACTCACAAACTTAACACTAGGGTCCATCTGTATACTTTACTATACGTGGAAGTTAAAAAAATAAGTTATTCTTTAATATTTTGGTACTAGTACAAAAAGACTCCATTTATTAATTTACATATATTTGTAACACGATCCTTATGTAAATATGCGACATATACGGTAAAACAACAGCATTATCTCGTGTTTTTGAATGTATAAACTTATTTGTTCTTACGTCAGTACAATTGACGAACGTAATTAATCCAATTTATGTTCCGTCAACTTTATCACGCTCAATTTTACGTACTTCTTATTTTATTCCTTCATGAAAATCAAGTAAAATGGAAAATATTTAATTAATTTTGACGAAGTGGAGTTGTGTCAAAATGAGTATAAAGAGGCATATAAAAACCTGGTATTAAGACACTCGGTTCCTAGTAGACAGAAGACAGAGAGAGAAGGAGAGAGTCTAGTACTAAAATAGTAATGTAAAATTAGGAGATGTGTGTTAAGTCGCGGAATTTGAATAACACACTTTGTCTATTCATAGTAAGGAAATAAAAATAATCTAAGCATAATCATTCCCCCGAATACGATCGAACCTATAAACACCATGTTATATAAAAAAAAAATCATTTAGGACATACTATTGGTTGCCGGCAACTTTATTTGCTAGACTTTGAGACGTAAAATAGAAATACCATTTTCCCAATTAGAAATTTTGAGATATCATCATTTATTGCTGTCCTAAACTTCTGAAAGTTTCTGCATTTACCGCCGCATAATTCCACCTATATTTGGCCTGTCTGTTACTTAGTGACGGAAGAGTTTTATAGTAAAAATGTATAGATAAAGAAACAATTCAATATAAGCTCTAGCTGATCTTGTACTAAGAACCAAAATTTATTTGTAGAAATTTAGTGAAGCATTTGATTCATGTATCTAAAGGTAGTGAAGCGTGTATCCATCGTATCCTTGCTTGAGTTATCTAATCTATGTAAATCTAGATATACTATAGTAATATAAAGTTAATCCCACAGAGCAGCAGGGTAAGCTGATGGAATCTAGTATTGAGACACTCCGTTTCCTATTTTCCGCCAAACTCTGGGGACATTGCGTTGAGTGCTAGTTAATATTTTTTCGCTCTGGTAACGAGGCCAAACGCGGTGTTGAGTTCCGCCATACCTCGAGAAATTGGCAATATATATCCTAATAGGAACGAAGTGTCGGGTAACCTAGGTTCCCAGATTGCCTCTGCCTACCCTATGTACGGACTACAGCGTGAAGCTAATAAAGAGATATATAAGATCATAGTGACCAGGCACTCCGTTCTCTACATTTCACCCGAACCTAATATAATATATTACAAGTGGCGAAATTCAACGGCGTATGTTACCTTATCAGAGTAGGAGAAATTAAAATAATTTAAATATATTTCCCTCGAACTTATATCAGATTTATAACGTCAGACAGCTTCTAGTAGGAATCTATTAGGCAAAGGCCTAACATAACAAATTATAAATATCTTTCAATATGGAATCCACGACCGCATCTATAGTATGAAAAGAATTCAGTATCTCTACTGACCCACAGTGGCCTAGATAATACAGCTAATATAGACCACATATAAAGAATGACGGCAAAGGTTAACTCATCGTTGTTCCACTTACGGGCTTAAATGAAATTTTAGTTTTAAACTTTTAAGATAAGAGCGCTCCCACTATCCTCTCGAGCTTACTTGTACGTGCTACGGGAGTACAGCCGAGTTTAGTTCTGTAATAATTTTAACAAAATCTTATATATGTATTTACAATATTATATTTTACTAGTTGTCGCCAGCGAATTTGTTTGCGTGGACTTGAAGATCCGATCGTTTCTGGTTTCTGAAGGAATTTAGAGAATTTCATTGCTATACATGTATGCTAAATTTCTACTAAATGTAGGCTGAATTTCTACTTTGAAAAAAAAAGCAATAAAATAATACCCTCCATCAAAGCGCGGCGTTGAGTTCTGCCAGTCAACACGCAATGCCACACGCGAAGTGGGGAACGGAGTGTCTTAACACTAGGTTCCCTCTGCCTAACCTGCTGTGTGTTGGATACAACGTGAAGCTGATTTGATTTTGTTTTTTTCTACCCTCCATATTAGTAAATACTTCGCTTCATAAATTCCACACAAACGAAACTACGGCCGATGACTAGTCTACCATATATTTTGCTGTACGAATAAAATCACTTGCCCTACAATATTTATCACAAGACGTTGCTGACCCACAATTCAAGTTGTAACTCAACTATGAGGGAGAAATAACTTATGTAAGGAGAGAGTATTGTAAGGACTTTCAATGGTACAAGCTATGAGAGAAACATTTTATACGTTTTCTAAAGATTTTTTTATACTTAATTTAATAATGATATGTCATTAGTGGCGTGAATGTTGTGGGTTTGATTCCTACTCGTGGGAAGTATCTCAATAAAGAACAAAATTTCGTAACACAAGATTCTTCCCAGATTCTGTAGCAGAATAGTTGTAATGGGCGAGATATAGAGAGACATTAAGAAAAATATTATTTTGTTTACATTTTTGAAGCCATATGATGATTTAGGAATGATTTAGGATTTGTCATTAAACTCCCAATTTAATTTAGATGCAAAGTGAAGATCGGAGTGTCCTAATACAAAGTTATCTCTATCTACTCTGCTATTTGTAGCTTGAAAATAAAAAAAATGTATTTTAATTATTATTATTTAAAAAAAATTGACAAGACAGGCTGTATATATGATGGCTGTGGTTCGATTATCACTCAGAGGATTAATTTCTTCCTCTTTAAAATAAGCAAGACAGTAGAAAACATAGAGGCCTGGCACTAGGAAAATAAAAAAATACATTCTCCAAATGACATTACTTAAATTAAACGAATATGATTTTCCCGTAACCAACTTGGACCACACATTTCATGTCCCAACGGACAGGTCTACAGTACTACCAACTGCAACCGGTTAATTAAATTCGGTCCAGCGCCCGACCGCTACATAAAACTATGCCGGATAGACTAGTTTAATAATATTATTACTTATTATTAACTTGAGGTTTCTCTTGCTCTTGCTTCTTGAAACCAAACTTTGTAATAATTTCTGATAGGGTAGTATTGGTTTTGTCGTAATGAGAATTTAAATTGAGCTAGATTAGGTGGTTATATTTATCTGATTCTTTGAGATCTCCGAATTAGAATTCTGTTAATTCATATTGTACTTATACGACCGTTTCTGTAAGTATGTATTGTATTGACAAATTATGGATTCGATTTCCAGTATGGTGAAGTGAAAAAAATAATGTTTTCATTTCCTTGGTCTAGTAATGAGCCAAAACGCTGCGTTGAGTCCCACCACTCAACACGAATTGCCTCCTGAAATCGGGGATAATAAGAAATAGAAGTGCTTTAGAGAATATCTTTAAAAGTGTCTTAACACCTTCATGAATGGTTTCCGTGTCAGATTCACAGCTTGAAGCTAAAAATATATCGACGGTCCCTAGGTAAAGTATTGAAAGTGAGAAATTTCAAGTATATTTTATATTCCCTTTTAAAATACTAATAAGGGCAGTTTTCGATTACATACATGTTTACAAAATGCACAAAGAAAATATTTACAACGGGGGCGAAGCAATACGTAAAAACTAATTTGTTATATTTATTTTGTCACTTTGTTTTATATAGTAATAATAATATATTTACAAGGCAGAAGCAATGTTCATCAGAATATAGGGAATATTATTAATAATGATGTCTCTTGAATTGTCTGTAATAAAAACGACATGCGAACGAGTAATTTACGTGATCTTTATCGCTTGAAAAGATAATTTATCGATAATTAAACTGTTTTTCGTAGTTATAATCATAGAAAAAAAGTTTTTATTCTATATTTAAATTATAATATCCAGCCTCTAGGTATTTTTTTAATAATATTTGTTACAAATCAAATTCTTTCATTTGATACCCACATTTGGTGTGTTGTGTAAAATTTAGGAATCCACCATTTTGTTATAGCGGCCATTTTAGATTATTAATAGTATTGATTAGCACAAGAAGCGCCTCTGTACCATTTTTGTTCCATATGCAAGTTTGATTGTATGTAACTTTTTTATTTGTTAATATATGTTGATGAAACTTTTTCACTCTTACAAATTTTACACATTCATTTAATTTAAAATATAATTAATTGTATAACAGTTATGTTTAAAAAAAAATGATTTACCTAAAAGTGCTGCCATTTTTGTCCCGTCATTATTATTTCACTATTTGAGGGTATAGTTTGACATTTTTTCATGCCTTGGGGAAGATGTGGAGGTGAAGGGGTGATACTGGAGCGGATAAAAAATAGAACCTTTTAAGGAAAAAAGGGACCATTATAAGATAACTTTGTTGTCCATCCGTCTGTCTGTCCCTTTATCTCTGGAGTTCTTGGAGTAATCGAGTTGATATACATAAAAGTATATAAATATATATATATATATATATATATATATATATATATATATATATATAATAAAACAGTAAATATATTTTGTCTGTACATTTAGAATTTTTGACTGAAATGGATAGACGGACACTTAAAAAGAATAATTAATAGAAAGCAATTTTTTTTTTATATTTTTAAAATTAGTAATAAATAATATGTTACTCTCCGTTAATGTAGAATAATGAAAGTTGGCAGCTTGCATCTACAGGTAGTACTAGTTCAGGAAAAAATTTGAAAACTATATATCTGTCTTTAAATCTTCAAAAAAAATTGCCTGAAAAGTGTGGTGGAGTTCAAGTGAGGTATCAGATGAAAAGACTGACTAATCTAAGCTGAAATTTCAGTAAGACTCTCGAGACCAAATATAGTCAAGGGTGGGGTAGGTAGAGGGAACCTGGGAACCTAGTGTTATGCACTCCGCTGGCATTTTCCACCAAATTCTGGAGGCAGTGCGCGTAAATAAAGATAATATAGTAGTAAAGTTATAAATCATCTGTGAAGTACCACATATGCAAAAAAAATATCTTTGTGATGAATGCACTGATGAGGATTAATGCATTACAAGGTTTAATGATAATATTAACAAATTTAAATAACTAATAATTTTGTAAAAGTTATTTGGTAATTTGTCTCAATAACGTATCTGAAATATTTGGTTTTGAATTTATGTTTTGTTTTTGATACTTTTATGTCTTTTATTTAAAAAAAAGCCGTGTTTTCCCGGCTAAGAATAGGATCACCCTGTTACTGTTGGTGTCGCAAAAGGCGACTAAAGTACGAGTGGGAGAGTCACACCGCCAGCAATGGCGACACACATGGGCAGACTCGACCGGATAATTACCACCCCCGGCATTTAAAACCGGCGTGAAGTAGTGGCTTTATGCCACTGCGTTTCGCATTAGGTAATGCCGGGCTCCGGGGCCTAGCCACCCCAAAAGCTGGCAACGCACCAGTAGCTCCTCAGGTGTTACGCGGTGTCGTGGGCGGCGGTGATCACTTACTATCAGGTGACCCGTACGCTCGTTTGCCATGCTTTTAACATAAAAAAAAAAGAATTAATTTTAAATTGATTACTATACGTGGTTGTATATTTTACGAATTATTTTAATAATAACTGTCTTGTCTTATACCAATAATTAATATAATAAGTGGAATGGGACAATTTGTTTCGGTTCAAGGGAGGTCTCAATCTTCGTCACTTCTAGAGTTAAATATAATAGCATTGTTATCAGAACTGAAGTTAGAAACCATCGGCTTAATGGAATACTGGGAAGTGGATCAAATTTAACTTGCAAGATTTCACACTCACCAACTATCTCGGCAAGTTAAATAATAAAATGTTATTAATACTTTAATAGTAAACTAAATATAGTTTATTTTTGTCACGTTTATAGTTTGGCAATGGAAACAAATATTTTATTTAATGTTTGTTTCCATTGCTAACGAAATCGTTCTTAATTGGATTGCACAAATGCGGTATTGGCATTCATATATTATACGAGTATATAGAAGTAAATTTATATAAACATTTAATATTATTTTTAGGGTTCCGTACCTCAAAAGTAAAAAAAGAAACCCCCATAGGATCTAGATTTTGTTGCCTATCACGACTATTTATCTTGAATAAATCGTATAAAATTGAAGTACATATCGAATATTCAGTTTTCATAATTTTAATTCAAAAGCCGTAAGTTATAATATTTAAAAAAAAGGTATTTTTTCATTACTACCAGAGCAAGGAAATGAATACATTAAATATATTTTTTTCTCAAGTGAAAATCGAACCCACAACCGTCGCTATAATGGTCACACCCATTTGCACCTGTAGCTCGATGCACTCAACGAAATTATACACATACATAGAAAATCTATTTCAATCAGTGTCTTACATTTGAGTGATCACGACCAATTAAAGCCACAGCAACAAAAGCTCAATCGGAATGAAACACCAGCTATCACTAACAAATACCATTTTGATTACATTTTACGTAAGTGCGGAAATTAAATCGACATACGACCTAAGGCGGTGACTACACATATTAATTAACTAAATATTTTTTTATATTTTATATTGCATATAATGTGTAATTTTTGCAGACTCTGTTGTTAAATTTGAAATTGAAAAATAAAATTAAATTCTACTAAGTCTGAATTAAATCTCAAGCTATCGCGCTACAGTCAGCTGTAACGTACTCGTAATAGAATAGGAAGAGGGAACCTGGTATAGTAGTGTTAACATATTCTATTCTCCACTAAGATATTTCCGTCTCCTCCTTTCCGCCGAATCCTTGAGATATTGCGTGTCGAGTGACAGCATTCAACGCTTCCGTAATATTTCCGTAACTTAGCTACTAACAAAGAATTCATAGCCGAGGTAATAAGAAAGAACTGAGTTTCTTACTGGAACTAGGAACAAAAATTATAATTTCAAAATATGTCCCTTTAATATAAGCTGGCCTATAATGTTAAGTTTCGTAAAAATAATAAATAAAGATATCCTAAAATAATAAAAAAAATACAAAAAACTAGCTTCACTGTTAAGAAACTCCGTTCCCCAACAACTTTCCAAAATTGGAGACATTGCTTATCGAGTGGCAGAACTGAACGCCGCGCTGTACCTTGAAACCAGAGTGAAGAAATGGAAATATAAATTAAAATATTTCATTTCCTCGAGCGGGGAACCAACCCGCAACCAGTGAATTTTATAATATCTTTTTTTTAATAATAGAATAAAAAAACACGCCTCATATCACGCTGACGATGTAAATGTGGCTTAATGGGCATCAGCATGTTACTTTCAGCGGTTCTGCGGTCCCTATATTGTGTGAACTGATTGATCATTGTTGTGGTCTGCTCTGCAATTCTTTGGTCGAAATGTAACTTTAGTATGACATATTTGTTTATTACGTTTGATTTTGATTGATTAATTTTTGCTATTTTGATTAAAAATATGTTTTTTAGATTTTCGGTGGATACCGCACAGTAGGCAGAGGGAATTTGGAAACCTAAATTTCCACTTCCATCTTTCCATTCTCCTACCAAGACTCTGGCCTGCAAAAATAAAATACATGAAGCTGCAAAAAACCCTTTTATTTTTGTGCCTAAGCCAAAGCAAGCGTAAGCGTACCTAACATATACTCGTACAAACAGCTATTACATATACAAACAGCTTTACCGCTGATTTATACTGAAAACATTATGTATTAATGCGGAATTCAACGCTGCGCTTTACGTCAAAACCAGAGCGACAAAATGAAAATATTAGACATATAGAGGGAATTGAACCCACAAGCTATCGCGTTAACAGTCACATACCTGTGTCCCTGCGCCACGACCATATTATAATTCGCTTGAGAGCAGCACTATGCGGTTATGGTAAAAGAAATGAAGGTGCAAGAGTAATCAGTTAGGCGCCCGTTGAGCAGAATTATAAGTAAGACGTCTTTGGATATTCTACACAGAGTAGGTTAAGATGAGAACTTTCCTAATTTTATTTATGAAATTCTTAGA
>DWGR01003679.1:0-11893 GCA_018247715.1 Heliconius burneyi | reverse complement strand
TTTAGACGCGATTTAAATTTTCTCCTAGCATCACACATTCTCTGGTAATAAAAACCGTCTGAAGGCCTTCTTTGCAATGACCATAGATCAAATTGTAGCCTGGTGTCCGCGTTAGCAGCAGCGACATGTCTATTCTAGCCTGGGACTACCCGCCTACCATCTTCTGCGTACACAACTTATAATGGCATATTCATTTAAAGCCGCTACAATTTTTTTGCAACAGTTATTTATGATACTTCTGTGGTTCGGATCATTGCAAATAATGTCACCACCCTTACGAAGTTCATGTGGGAGATCGATGAGAATTAACTTTTTATTACATTATTATTATTATTTTGCATACACCTTTTTAACTGTTTGAGCGGCTGCTTTAGTCGCCACGCAATGGTCGAGCCATCGCTTAAAGCCATTAGCTTCACTAATAAATGTGTAGGTATTAGAAACTGATTTTAACATTTCAAAGTCTATGCATAACCATTTTTTTTTGGTCATTACAAGACGCCATAAGCTCGTCACAGAATCGCTCAACAGGGTGAGCATTATAGTCACTAAAAATATAAGTACAGTCCATATTACAATTGTCTATTATTGCACTTACCGAACTCAAAATATCCGTAAATTCCGTTAAGTTAAACAGTGAATCCTTTGGCATATATAAACTCATTACTAATATTGTCCTTTGATTTAACACTATTTTCACTGCACATGTACGTGAACTATTACACTGCAAGATGGTTACATTTTGAAATATATTGTGGCGCAGTCTTTTCGGTTTTGGCTTGTTTTTGGTCTGCCATTTCCATGATTGTTGATGGCATTGGCATACTCGTAGACCCATGTCTCATCGCCAGTTATGATGCGTTCCATGAATAAGGGATCAGTATTGGCACGCTCCAGCGTGTTTAAAGAGGCTTCTTCACGATGCTTTATTTGCAAAAATCGCCGCGCACTACTGAGGTGTGTTTACTAAACTCATTGCTGTCAACAAACTAGCTACCAGATCGCGCTAAAATTGGTCTCAGAGGTCAGCACAGTGCTACCAACTTACAAAAATATATATTTGAAAAATAGTTTACGCGCGACTTTTAAATTGAAATATTCGGATATCTTATTGTCACAATGTATCTTTCGCCTCCACAGTAGGGCGACACCGCTATAAGGTCTATCACGCAGGATGCCCACCGAGGTATCAACAGCTGACATGCCTGTACAGCTGAACTCGTCGCTGATGGCATTCAGAAAAGGCATTTCGTCGGGTAACAGCCATGTCTCCTGGAGAGCCACTACATCAGCTGTTTTGCATAAATCACCGATACTATCTACAGATCTTTGATCGTGCACCTCTTCATTGTAGATCTCCATGGCATTCATCTTTTTTTAATTCTTCTTCTGTAATACTCATGTTTCGCTGCCGTATAACAATGTCGGTACCAACACAGCATTGTGTACGGCCAAACGCGCAGCTGTGCTGACATTTCGCCGTCTCACCAATGAGATAAATTTCAGATACGTTTATGATCGTGACCATTTACTGAATAACTCTTACAAAATTATAAGTTATTGAAATTAGTTAATTTTACCATTAAACCAAGTAATGCATTAATAATATTTTTTATCAGTGTATTTATTACATTCATATCGGATTTTTTCCTTTATTTGTATTGTAAATTGTACGAGACAAATGGTTTTGACTGACGGACAACAAAGTGATCCCTGAGTTCTGTTTATACATTTTGAGATATGGAACTCTAAAATGCGAGAAGTGAGAAATTAATGTATGATAAAGCCTG
Source organism: Heliconius burneyi (assembly GCA_018247715.1). Lineage (NCBI taxonomy): Eukaryota > Metazoa > Arthropoda > Insecta > Lepidoptera > Nymphalidae > Heliconius > Heliconius burneyi. The sequence continues at coordinate 10,103 of DWGR01003679.1, read as the reverse complement.
TTGTTTATGTACCATGAGGGCATATCTTTCTAATCGGCTGATTTCGGTGGCTCCCGAAATTATGTTGATATAGAAAATCTTCTAGTTCGAGTAATTTTGACACTTTATTTGTAATATATGTAGGAGTGTGAGTTACTTTATATACTAGTCATATAATTATAATATTTTTTGTGCATTAATTTCACTACCAATGTGCTCATATTGAGAGTTCAACGGCTCTTAAAAGTTTTTGTTAACATAGCTACTAATCTTAATACATATTCTTAAGTATTGAATAATGAAGTGTTTAAAAGTATTATAATATAATATTTAAAAAATAGTTTATTATAATTTAAGGAAAATAATCCTAATATATTACGAGTACATATTAATGCTTTAGCATAAATTAAGATAAATTATTGTTCTCCATTTATAACTCATTTTGATGACATTGAAGAACAAAGTAAAAATGTCAAAATTTATGTAGAACATGTGTTTACGTTAGATGTGGAGAAGATTCACATCCACAACATACATTATACATTTAGTGAGATCTCTGTTAATGGTAACATGTGTAATAATTTTATATTTAAAGTTTTGGTTTTTACAATAATTTATTATAAAGATGTAATAGACTTCTTTGTTAAATTAAAATATATTTTTGAAAATTAGTTTAAAAAACTACCACTAGAGGACACTACTCAAATCATGGATCATGTGGTCTCTCTGTGGAGTCTAGTTATATAAATATTATTTTTAAAGATAAATATGTGTTTTACTGTGGAATGAAAAGACGAAAATTCTTTCAAATTCTTTATTTTACATCCAACGAGCCAATTCAGCTAAATGTTCATAGAAGTTCATATGGACTCATTTATTGGACTAATATAAAATGAAAGCTCCAAATGGTTTAGAACGCATATAGTTTCGGAAAGCAGCAAACACTTTTTTAGTTACTGGATCATATACATACTTTCCATATTGAGCTGTCAAAGGTTTCCAATTTTTATTCATCTTACTTTGAATATTGTCACCTGCAATGAAAAGCAATTTTAAATGTTTTCAAGTAGACATTTGTAGGCTTGTAGTGATCAATTTTCTCTATTTACTTTGTTTATTTCCCTTATTTTTTTATGTTTTTTATAGTAGGTAATAAAATTGTTGTGTTATCTTGGTACAATTATAATCTAAAACAGTATGTTATTTTAATTACGTGAAAACGTCTTGGACTTACTCAATTGCTTATCACCGTTGTAAAGGTTTGTGAAGTAGAATTGAGCGCCTTTTCTTACGTTGGAGGTAAATCCAAATGACTTCAAGTTCATTATATCATTGTTGTGAGCATCTTTTAAGATCTCAAAAGGTATGTTCATTGCTATTTGAACGTTTTCTGTAACATTTAACATAACATAATCAGATCTACTCGTATAATTTACATTTTTCTATAAATTTAACGTTTCTGTAGCTGTTACAAAATATTACTAAGGTTATAAGGTAGCAGGTTTACATTTTTTTTATAAAAAAAGTATATCAATAATATAACTTACCTTGTCTCATAAATAATTCACCATCGCCTTCAATGGGGGTCGAAAGTATAGTACCGTTGATTATATATCGACTTCTAAACACAAAATCCGCGTGGAACACAAATTTAACCATTTTTGAAGGCATATCCAGGCTAAAAATATATATAGATTTTAATTTATATCTAGAGGCCGTCGTGGCGCAGTGGCACAAAGATGTGACCTCGTGCGCTGCAAAACTAAAAACTTATGTTTCTGTGTAATTCTTAAGTAGTAGTTACCTAACAGTATCAATTACTGCATCAGTCATTCCTTTAACTCTCATACTTCTCAAGTCTACCCTTAAACCGCCTTGGTTAATATGTAAAAAGTCTACAAGAATGGCGCCCAGTGGTTGTATATCCAAATCCGGAATACCAGCCGCAACGACCGAAGATATTTGTTGACCTTGTGCAGTCAAGCACGGGGTATCCCATAACCGACATTTGAATGATGGTGGAGAATCTGAAATATAACAGTAGAAATGAATATTTATGTATATAGTAGTGTTGGGTAAATTGAAATTGATTAATAATGTATTTACTTTTGTAATGTTGCTCTTACTGTTGCTGTACAGAAATTAGGAAGAGTTGCTAGTGAAAACGTTATAAAACTATCATCTCTACATACATTTAATAAAAGGATAGAAAAATCAATTCTGTACATGAAATATATAAAAAAAAGAAAAAAGGGATCGATTGACAAATCGATTATAGACGCTAAAAACCTATCAGCATAATTCTTGTCTGTCCGTCTGTCTGTTCATTTGTTCACCAATCACGTAAAATCTGGGTCAGGAGATACATTTTTTTGGGTTTCATCATGGTTTTTATTAGTTTCCTTAAAAAAAAATTAAACCAAAAATGACAAATTACTTGCAAAAAAAAAACTATTATTTCTAGACACAAGTGAATTTATTTTAGCATCGTAATATGTCAAAGCCCAAATCAAACTTGTAGGGTAGTTTTCATCATGCAGTATAAAGAATATTGATTAGGAAAAATAAAATCTTACATAATCAAATTACGTCGATTACTTGCAAGTGAAGCTTAATTATATAATTTTAATTAAAATTGTTAAGGAAAAGTTATCCTCCCAATTTTTTTAACCACACTTTAAAAGAAGAACAATTTATAGTTTTTTAGGGTACCATAAATATAATTTTAAAAGAAAAAAAGGTGATATTAAAAATAATATACTCTGTTTTTATTTGTCAGGCCTAGCTCAAATACTAAATCTATTTGGAAAATAAATTCTAATTGTGAGTTTACAGTTTATAAAAGTTAATATGATCTTTAGATGACACTGTGATGTGAATACATTTAAATAATGTGTATTTAAGTTACATTAATTTATAGTAGATAAATTATTTTTCTCAAGAGTGTATATAAATTATAATTAAATTATATGACATAATCATTGTATGGAAATATCAAATATATTTTATGAATTAAACCTTAATTTCTATTTTATATGTGCAATGTTTTAATACGTTTTAACCACGAAAAAGAGAGAACTGCAATATAACTGAAAATCGTTTTGTATTATTTATATCGATATATTATCGAATATGGATTAATTTGTATGGCAAATATTATAAAGATTTCAGAGACCAAAAACAATTTGACGGAGACGTAGCCATCTTGGTACAGAGAAACCTCTAAAGAATATAATTATGTATTATTATAAAAGAATAAAAGATTATGTGATTCCTTCTTTAGAATATATTATTCTATGTTGAGTCAAAAACAGCTTTAAATATTGCATATGAGGGTATCTCGTAGTATAACTATTTTTCAATTAGCATCAACAGTTCAATTGTTGATCCTAACGTCGTATTGTATGCTAGTAATTTTGAAAATTTTTCGACCGTTCGTCGATATGGTAATAAATAAAAAACATACAACTATTCTTTAATAAGATAAAATAATTTATCTATATATACAATAAAACAATAAGTATAGACATATCTTTACTTATACTATAAGTAGAAAATGTGAATTTGTTTGTGATAAATTTGTATTTTTAACCGACTTTTAAAACAAGGACGAGGTTCTCAACTAAATATTTTTGATATATTTATTCTATTAATATTTTGAATTCGATTTCGATATTGGATTATTCGATTCAATTTGGGTATTTTCATTACAGTTATTTTACAAAGAATACTATAAATCCTTACCCAAATCGATAATTTTACATTTAAGGCTGCTTATGAACGATTAAATTAAATTAGTCATTAACATATGACTGACAGTCAATTCTATTAAATGAATAATCTTGTTATTCAAGCAGGCGAAACCGCTGGCGGGCCACTTGTTATAAATATAGATAATTTGTTATTTTTTTCAAAACTATTGGATGAAGATCCAATAGTTTTGAAAACATTGGCTTGGCTTTTTTATTGTTCCCATAAGAATTTCTGGGATCAATAAAAATGCCACCCTAATTCAATAATTCTCACATTAGAAAGCTTAAGTTCTTTGTAAATATACATTATATATTAAAGCCGCGAGCAGGTCGCTAGTAGAAGAATAGAAATTAAAAAGAAATGATATATTAGGCTCAATTAGCAGTTTCTCTTATAATTGAAAATAAATTTGCGTAAAATAACCAAGCAAATACTAAATAAGATAAGGTTTACTACAAATGCATGAAAATAGAAAAGTTTTAAACTTTACTTACCAGCACCCGAAGCATTATACAATTGTACTAAAAATACAAAAATAAATGGTATTATTTTCATTTTACTTAAGTATAGATTACATATACCGTTGATAATATACCACAACTGATTTATCTATTAAAAAAAATTCTAGCTTATATAGCAACGTTCGCAAGAATATTTAATATATTGATTTGACTAAGAATTACACCTGTCCAAACTGTATAGAATATATAGAGACAAGTGTCCCCTAACGTGTCCCTCTTTTATTCGCTTAGAAATTATTAATTATTGCACAACAAATAATAGTCTCTAAGCGAATAAATTTAGTGCGTAGACAAAGCGTCTTTATAATAACATATTTAAAAACGGTAAGTCTCACTCTTAAATTTATTCGGTACGAAAGCAATTGTGAAATTATTTTCAACTATTGTTTTGGTAGCGTATAAATATTAAATAACCAAATTGAATATATGATAAATGAATAAATGACTACCGTCGTCCCGATCCATATTGGTGAACCCGACGTGTTGTACCCTGACAGGGGGACCCCATAGCTGTCAGCTCTACGAGAATACCCACATTGGTGAGCCTGAAGTGACCTACCCCGACGGAGGTACCTCATAGTTGTAACATAGTTGTATAATACCTCATAGTCGGTTAGACTGCGCTACCCGATGTGCGGCGTAACGCAGTCTAAGCACATACACAGCACATTCATTCGAGGTAATCTTAGGGTACGTTAAGGACGTAACCTAAGATTTCGTTTATTATATACAGATAATATTTAATAGAAATCCAAAATTACCTTTATTTTTATAATTATACTTGAAAAACGACTCCCATAGGCATATTCAAAATTATTGCAATAAAATTCATAAACACATACCGAAAAATTCTATAAAATATCAAATACTGACGACTAATCTATTTTTGCGCATATGGACTATTAAATTATTCTTTTTTTTGTCGATACCTTCATAAAATTTTGCATTTTTCATTATTTCATCAGTTTTTGAAATATTTCCATTTCTTTGCTCTTGTGTCGCGGCAAAGTGCGGCGTTGAATTCTGCCACTCAACACGCAATGGCTCCAGAATTCAGCAAAAATTGGGAAACAGAGTGTCAACATTAGTTTCCCTATGCCTACCCTGCTGTGCGTGGGATACAGCGTCAAAGATTATTTTTATTTACTTAATTTTGCGTTCCATCCTGACCCAAAAATCTCAATGTATGGGATTGGTGATATATTGGATCTTGAAATTCTAACCTGTAGGATCCGATTGTGAAGTGCCGATTAGAATGTGCAGTCACCAAACCTGTGAACATTTGGTCACGCATATATCAGAAAGTACTGAACTGATTTTCTTCATACATCAATTGCTTTATATTAACTCAAATTAAATCGGTTAATTCAAAAAAGTTATCGGCATTTCAATGAACTCAAGGCATGAATTTACCTGCAAATATATAGTAATCCATATCTATACTTATAATAAATCTGTATTTGTTTGTGATAAATCTGTATTTTTAATCAACTTACTAAAGGAGGTTCTCAATTGAATATTTTCGATTCAATATTAGATTCATTTTAAATAAATTAATAATTCAAATAAATTTATTTACAATAGCTGTAAGTTGACGGAAGATACATTGTATCTTACTTTATATTTTAAAAAACAAATTGCTACTTTAGTAGCATACAATATACAAAACGCCGTTGTACATGGTATAACGAAAGAAATAAACTGCACAATTAATACTTCTATGAAGTATAATGATGTAAGTTCCAGTTTAAACTAGACAATAAGACAACGCCTAGGTCATATAAATTAAACATTGTACATCAGAATATACAAGGCCTAGGAGGCATAAAACTGGAACTTGAAATATTTCTAAAAAAAAATAATATTCATGTAATGTGTATAACTGAGCACTGGATCTCGAAATGTAACAATACAGTGAATATTAAAAATTATAAATTATCAAGTTCGTTCGTTAGAGAGAAAGCCATCCGCGGCGGCTCGCTTATATTAATGAGAAATGATATACGATGTAAATCGCGACCGGATATTGTAGCTCTCTCCGACGAACGCTCCATTGAATTATCCTGCGTTGAATTCAATAGATTTATTATATTATGCGTGTATCGACCCCCCTTAGGTCATCCGCGAAAAGTACAATATCACATTAGTTCTTCACATAAAAAGGCAGATCGTTAATATAAAGAAGAAATAGGGGGACCAAGAATAGATCCTTGCGGAACGCTCATTTTTAGATCGGAGATGCAGATGATTTTACATTATTTATACTAACCTTCTGGATTCTTTGGTTTAGATATAAGGCAATAAGATCAAGAACAGTTTCCTGTATATCATAATGATATAGTTTTAATAACAGAGTTTTATGGTCTACACAATCGAAGGCCTTGGATAAATCACAAAACAACACAATTGCATTTTGTGACTTCTCTCACGCGTCATAAATGTGCTTTAGGAGTGCAGCACCCGCATCCATAGTGGATTTGCCTTTGGTGAAACCATATTGCTCACTATGAAAGCAATTGTTAATATGTAAGAAATTTGTGAGCTGGTTAAATATTATTTTTTCAAATATTTTACTTCAACACGGTAAAACAGAGATCGGTCTGTAAATCTAATAGATCTATCACCACTTTAGTAAAGCGGCACTATTTTACTAAATTTCATTAAATCAGGAAAAGTACCCGATCCAAAACAATTTTAGATTTATATATTAAGAACGTAAGATGATTTCTATATTAAGAACTTTAACAGACATGCCCCATAAGTCACCAGTTTTCTTTAAATTAAGGCTTTTAAAAGTTTTGGCAATTTCATCTGGTCACACATTGTTAAACATAAAATTTTGTCTACAACTATTTACATGGGTTTTTAGTATTAATTCTGCTTCTGAAGGAGATGATGGTAGTGAACGTGTTATTTCAATCGGTATATCGGAAAAGAAATTTTGAAAAGTATTTGCCACTTCTAAATCTGAATTTTAGATTATATCATTAATTTTTAATATAATAGGTTCACTGACAGGTTTAGATCTCCCAGTTACAGTAGTAATAGCAACCCATGTAGCTTTAATTTTATTACTTGAATTCAAAATATACATAGACTTAGCCTGGATACATACCTGTCTAAATATTGAAAATTACCAATGTGAAAATTATTAAAACCTCTGGGCTGCAATTTCAAAGTTTCAATAAGGATATTCCGTTTTCTTTAAAAAAAACTTATACTTAAAACACAACAATAGAATAATTAAACGAAAGAAATCAGAAACAACAGACTGTTGTCTGTTGTTTATTCTCCTAACCAAAAATACTTAAACGGAAGATGTAACCAACTATGTCGCGTTGAAATACATTTTAATTCTTTGAAAAACACCAAAATACGTGCAATCGCTTTTAAATCTGGTTTGCTATAGTTTAGCAGTTCCATATTAGCTCCAAACTACATCAGGGCATTGGCTCTGACCGTGGTCTCAAGCGGGGGCCCTTTGGCCCGAGGGATGTGTTCCTGTGGACATGGGCGATGTGATTAGTGTGAGGCATCGGCTCTGAGCACTTTATGAAGTAGCCCCGGCTGCCAGACACGGTCGAAGGCGCGTGCTACATAGAGAGAGGCTGTTATTGTACCCTCCTTTCGGTTGTTCACTGCTGTGACTTAGTATACCAGTCTGGCCACTTCTGTTCACCAAACTGCTCGCATGATGAGTGGATGCGCGACTGAAGGAGATCACTTCAGCAGCAGCTTGGGCACCGCGCTGAAGACGGTCATAGATCAGTAACCCTCAGGGCGTCCTGGGACCTTCCCAGCCGTGGGCACCGTGATGACAAGGCATCCTTCCACGCCCGTAAAAAAGGACCCAGACGGATGCGGCAGATGCGCTATTATTAGCAAAACGTCGCAGGGGGACGTGTAGCGGGCGGCGAGTCTTTTCGCAACAAGGATTTTTTTTAGTATCGTGAATTTATATCTGTGTTATTAATCATCTAAACTATTTATTAAAATGAAAAACAGTAAAAGATATGTTGATCTACATTAAATATAAAACATTTTAGTATGCAGGGGAGCACCTGCCTCGTTTACTAGCAAAACATTTCAATTTTAGTCTGGGACATAACACTTTGTTCAATAATGTGTGTGACGAATGAAAACGATGGCAAAAATGCATGATCTGGCCCCCAGCGAGTACTGGCTCTTCGCAGATCACAAAAGGATGCTCCGTGGTAAGAGATTTGGCTCAAATGAGGAAGTCATCGCTGAAACTGAAGTCTATTTTGAAGGCAAACAAAAATCGTTCTACAAAGGTGGTATTAAAAGATTGGAAAACCGTTGAAATGATTGTATCTCTCTAAGAGGGGACTATGTTGATAAATGAAAACGAATTTTGGCAAATAAATGTGTTTAAATTTGTTAGTCATACACATTATTGAACGATGTATTACCTACTTACCTGAAATATTAATTCATGTAATTGTGGTGCCTATTATTAAAATAAAACAGGTGATACATCAGACAAGAGCAACTACAGGCCTACGACTATATTACTTGCAACTATAGTTGCAAACGGCTACCTCATGAAATATGTGAAGCTTCATGATGCTCAATTTGGATTTAAGCCAGCTGTTTCTACAAAAAGTGTTATTTTTAGTCATAAGCATACCGTCAAGGATTATACCAAGAGGAAAACGCCGGGTTACGCGTGCTTTCTGGACTTATCTAAAGCCTTAGATTTAGTAAATCATGAGCTCCTCTTTGTAGCTGGAGGATACGGGTATACCGGCAGAGTGTACGTACGAGTGTTTTCTTTTTAATCTTTATATTAATCAATTGATTGAGCGACTCAGCAATGTCCATGTTGGATGCTATAATGATGGCCAATGCCTCAACAACTTAAGCTACGCTGATGACATGCTGTTACTGAGTTCCTCGATCAGACGTTTAAGAGAATTGATAAGTATCTGTGAGTCTTATGCGGCGGTAAATGGTTTAGTGTACAATGCTAAGGCAATGTGAATTTATTGTATTTAAAGCCTCGGTGATCGGTGACCACCATTCACCGCGACTATAGCGCGACGAAATTTTTGCAACATTCGTGATGTTCGTCACTTCTCTCTCTCTCATTCGAAATTAAAAAAATAAATTCCTAAAGTCTGTATTTTAGATAAATAAACATTTTACTAATAAACTACTTAGATTTTTTTAATGATATTTATAAATATAAAATTTCTTTTGAGACATCTTGTATATAGAGATTAAGATAAAATATTGATCTCCTTTTATAACTCATTTTGGTGCCATTGAAGAATATAAAGTCAAAATGTCAAAATGTAGAACATGTGCTTAAGTTAGATATGGAGAGCCATCCACAACACACATAGTTTCGAACGGAGTCATTTAGTGAGATCTCTATTAATGGTAACAGGTGTAATAATTTTGTATTTAAAGTTTTGGTATTTACAAAAATTTATTATAAAAATGTAATAAACTTGTTTGTTAAATTAAAATATATTTTTGAAAATAAGTTTATAAAACTACCACTAGAGGATACTACTAAAATGATGCTTCATGTGGTCTCTCTGTGGACTCTAGTTATATAAATATTATTTTTAAAGATAAATATAGTGTTTTTTGATAAAAATAATATTTTTGTGTGGAATGAAAAGACAATTTTTTTTTCAAATTCTTTATTTTACATCCAACGATTCAATTCAGCCAAATGTTCATAGAAGTTAATATGGACTCATTTATTGGACTAATATAAAATGAAAGCTCCAAATGGTTTAGAACGCATATAGTTTCGGAAAGCAGTAAACACTTTTTTAGTTACTGGATCATATACATACTTTGCAAATTGAGTTG
>DWGR01003678.1:0-11893 GCA_018247715.1 Heliconius burneyi | reverse complement strand
TTCCATTTTATATGACAGTTAAAGGTGCGATATGTATAATGAATACGGTGAAAATAAGTTCAGTATACACTTAAAAATCACATGAATGGAAATCAAATCCACAATCACTATTACGTTGCCGAACGTTTCCAAGTGGACCACAATAGCCTAAAGATTTATTAGGTCAAATAAATAACAATGGGCTTTCTTATATAAGCATTATAATGTTGATACTTTTCAATGCTTTCAGATGAATGCAATATCGGTTAGAAATATAATAAATTAATGATATAAACACAGCTGAGTATCCCTGCTACTAGGTAGTTAAAACATTCCGTTCCCCAATATCCTCATAATTTTTGAGTCATGGAGAGTGGCGGAGCTCAACGACTGTATATCAGAGCAGAGTAATTAAAGTTATTAAAATAAAATTATTCCCCTGAATGGAGATCAAACCTATAAGCCCATAACATATACTCGTACATATCCCTGCGGAAATGTTAGTTCATACTCGTAAATACCAAAGTCAGTTCATAATCTTAATTCTTTCTATTTAATACAACATACTTTATATTACATTATTAAAAAAAAAACATTTTATTGACACCTTTTTAGATTCTTGCCTATGTGGTTACAAAGCGTATTAGTCGATTTAGCTGTAAAGGTGACCAATCAGGGTCAGCGTTTAAAGAGTTAACAATTTTCGGATTGTTTATAAATTTACGAGTAAGATTATAAACTAACTGTTTTTATAATCTTACAGTGACATATATATCTCATATTTCATTAAAACCTTATTGAAACAGTTGACTGTTGACAAGTCTATGAGTAATAATATATTTTTTTCCGAATCAGCTCCTTACATTCCAAATATAAATAAATGAATGGAACTTATGAACTCAATTTTTCAACTATTGTAAATATAGATAGTTTGTTGTTTTTTTGTTGTATATTTTTCTCCTTGATAAATAATTTGAGAAATAAATTACAGTAGTACAATGACATACATAGATATAACACAAGAAATTAAAAACAAAACAGTCAATAATTAATATTAATAATTAATTAATTAATGTAAATTGTGATTAGTGATCGAGTTCGAAGGGGATGATGCCATAACGGGGGGTGGGGGAGCCCCCTACAGCCCCCAGTGGGCGGAGCTTCAGGACATATTCACTTGTTACGAAGGTTTTTTTTATGTTGTCTCATACATACACATGCTTTGGTGTTGGGATGTTGCTTCTGTTTTCATGATTTTTTTTCTTGTTGTGTGTGTATTTGTTAGCAATGATATAGATGTTTTAGTCAGCAACGTATTTTTTCGAAAATAATTGTTGTATAGGGATGAAATAATATGAGTGTTGAAGTAAGTTAATATTATTTTGTTAATGCATTTGTATTAGCATGAAGAATGTATCTTTTCACTATAGACACACTTTTCCTTTAATAAATATCATTATTTCTTTAATTTTTACAAATAATATTTCTAAATAAAAAAAGAAAGAATATTTATATTAACATTTTCATGCCTCAATGTAAAGCACATGCATTTTTTGTTTGTTTGCCTGTTTGTATATTTATAATGTGCTCATTTAGGTACGAAGGCGCCGTGGCGATCGCACTGGGATGACCTGCAGGATATATTTGGTTACCAAGGTTCATCTATGTTTTTTTTATAATTTCAAATTATTTTCTTGTATATTTTTTTATCGTATATGTGAATAATTTTAATATAGTTTGAATAATTTGTGAATTCCGTTTTTTTTATTATTTTGTTGGTTATAGATGTAATTTGATTGTTTTGTTTTCGGGTGCGCGATGCAGGCGGCGCGGAGGGCGGCGGGCACAAACCAGCGCTGGAGGACTTCACGTTTCTCAAGGTGCTAGGCAAGGGCTCCTTCGGCAAGGTGATGTTGGCGGAGCGCCGCGGCACGGACGAAGTGTTCGCGGTGAAGGTGCTAAAGAAGGACGCCATCGTGCAGGACGATGACGTGGAGTGCACGTTGACGGAGCGCCGCGTGCTGGCGCTAGCAGCGCGCCACCCCTTTCTCACGGCGCTGCACTGCGCTTTCCAGACGCCCGAGCGCCTGTTCTTCGTCATGGAGTATGTAGAGGGCGGCGACCTCATGTTCCAGATCCAGCGCGCGCGCAAGTTCGACGAGCCGCGTGCACGGTTCTACGCAGCAGAGGTCACCCTTGCGCTCACCTTCCTGCACGCGCACGGCGTCGTGTACCGCGACCTCAAGCTGGACAACATCTTGCTGGACGCTGACGGCCACTGCAAGCTGGCCGACTTCGGCATGTGTAAGGAGGGCATCCTGGACGGCGCCACCACGGCCACCTTCTGTGGCACGCCCGACTACATCGCGCCCGAGATCCTGCAGGAGCTGGAGTACGGCCCGTCCGTGGACTGGTGGGCCTTGGGCGTGCTGCTGTACGAGATGCTGGCCGGGCAGCCCCCCTTCGAGGCCGATAACGAGGACGAGCTGTTCGAGTCCATCCTGCACGACGACGTGCTGTACCCGGTATGGCTGAGTCGCGAGGCGGTGGGCATTCTCAAGGGCTTCATGACGAAGGCCCCGGCGCGTCGTCTGGGCGTGTCCGGTGGGGCGCAGGGCATCCGCGCGCACGCGTTTTTCCGCGACGTGGACTGGGACGCTTTGCAGGCGCGCCGTGTGCGCCCGCCCTTCCGCCCCAAGGTGGTGAGTGCACTTACTACTCATTAATATACGTTTTTTTTTTACTGAGAATCATGTGTATTCTCTCCTAACTGTCGCAACGGGTAATTTTCGTTCTCTATTTAACTTTATATTTCTTGAAATACAAAATCGTTATTTTAGACGTTTTTATTTTTATGTGATATGTTATAAATTATGTTATATGTATATTACTATACTATATAACAAACAAAATATAAGTTAACATCTCACTAAAACATTAATAAACTGATATCAGTTACCAATATAACTTCACTACACCCTTTATCCCTAGCGGGTAGTCAGAGAGAACGGAACGCCAAATGCTACATACCTCTTTCAACCTTTTCATACATACCTTCCGGGGAGTCCTCGTGCTTTTTACGTGACCTTTCTCCAGAGTCTTTGATACTGTGTTTTCTAAGGTCAACCGAAGTTTCCCATACCTCTCTTATCACTAACTTTTCCATCATAAATTACCAATATATCACTTTAAAAAAATATTTATTTTGTATAAATATGACGTCTGTTTCACTAATATGTATTGAGTATATGTATGTGTATGTATGATAAATAGAAGTCGCGTCGCGAGGCGGCCAACTTCGACGCGGAGTTCACGAAGGAGGAGCCCTGCCTAACGCCCGTGCCACCCGACGTGCTGCGCGCCATCAATCAGGTACCCCACTCTATACATCATTCAAATTCTTCTTCTTTCTGCCTTCCTACTAACCTACTTTGCGCGGTCTTTAACGTCCGCGGTGGTTAGACCATTATGCATTACCACGTCCAATCATCGCTTTCTTGGGCGCCCGGGAGGTCTCACTCCAGCGACTGATACAGCAAGAGAGACAGCGACTGATAGATCCCCTGGCCGGCGCGCAACGTGTCATCTCAGACGACGCTCTTAGAGCTTATCCACTAAGTCACGGACTTCAAGATAAATCCTCTGGAATGTCATTCAAACATCGTCAAACTATCTTCTGTCAATTTATAAACTTTTCTTAATATTGCAATTATACCAGTTAAGTAATAAACATTTTGAACAACCTTTTTATCATTTATTATTGCAGGAGGAGTTTAAAGGGTTCTCGTTCGTGAACAAGGACTTCAACCCGGCGCCGCCTCAGCCGTGAGCACCTCCAGCTCGCCACCCGGAATTTATTACCGAAATTACTCATATTACCGCGGTAATATCAACACACAATTCTGTTGTACACTTCTGTTACTCGACTGCGTTACGCCCAATGTGGCCATACAGTGTAAACTCTATATGACGTCACTGGAGCTGCCCGATTTATAGTGTTAGTGAGGGCTGTCGTAAAATGGGAAATCAAAAAATCTATATTATTTTTTAATCACGTATAACATTTGCAAGTAACAAACGTTATAATTATTAATAACGTGGCTTCCTATATATAGTTTGCTATTTTTGTGTGACGTTTTTTTCTAAACAATTATTTAGTGTTACATATTTGTACACTTTTTTTATTCATGTGTTGAAAGTGATTATGTGCTAGAAAAATCATTTGAAAACGTACACATTAAACATTAAAAAAATGAGGTGTCATTGTGTCGGGAAATATACAAAAAAACGTCAAAGACGAGTTGAATCATACCCTTCGGGAAGGTTGACGTTAAATGACGGGGTGTTAAATAGGGTTTACACTGTACATACTTAATTGTATGAAAAAGTTCTCGCTGATATCTTAGCATTTTGAATATTCTAGTCGTCCTTGTATTCTATATTTCTTTCGTAGAATTAAAAAAAACTTTATTTTCTATTTAATTTAATAATAAATTCTAGGTAATAATTAAATAGCTATATGTAATGTGTCGGCTTAACGATTTGTTTCTATAGTATTGGATACACGAGTATTATTCTTTTTGTGTGTCTGTCGGTCTGTAGCTTTCTAGCGACATTGGTATTTATACATAGATACGTTAGCTTCATAGGGGATGTAGCGAATTTAAAATATTTTCCTTTAATTATTTCAAATGTTTATTATGAATTCTAAATGATCTATAGAAACGAACCAAAGTAATTGTTACTTGTGTTATATGTTTGTATGTATGTTTATAAATACGAATGTTGTTTACCTTTCCTCATACAGTACCAGGTATATACATATATTACAGTACGGTCTACGAGTCGTGGCCGCCCGTGGGGCTGCGCAGATTTTATTTTAGGATTTGTCTTACATTGATTTAATTCTCGATTTTCCTAAGTGAACAATGCGCAAACATTCAGAAAGTCTAACTGCTGGGCGGCTACGGCTCCTCGATCGCACTGTACAATGCCACTGAACTCGCCTGTAATACGGTCTTTAACGGTTTTTAATCAAATTTGAAACATAGCTATAGTTACAGTATATTCACAATCGTAATTCATGATGATGATGAGTTTAAAATTGAGTACCTAATTACACACAGTGTTGATTTGTTAAATCTATACGATGGTAAACAGATTTGAGTGTATTTTTAAAAACTCATAAAAGTTTGAATGTAGTGAGATTCGAATCTGCGCCTCTGGGAACAACTTCTTGGACGTATCTTAAGAGGTGCGTGTTCGAATTCCGCTACGTTCAAATTTTTACAAGCTTTCTAAAATATTTTTCTATCATTAGTGTGGAATAACATTTGTTAAAAAGATCTGAGTGTATCGATCTGATTATATACCAAATCGCCATTAAAAGTAAACAGAGGAAATGTAATCCTTGTCTGTAAACCCCACGCTCGCGGCCCCGTGGCGGTCGCCGGTCGAGATTCTCATTAATACCTTTGTTAAGGTGCTTTAACGTGTAAGTTGAGATGTTAGATTTTAACTCGTCGTGTCGGTGTTACGTATAGCTCAGTAGTCGGTTCCTAGACGAGGCGCGGTAGTAGTCGATTGCTTCCGTTTTGATTGTCCAAGCGTCATAAATCAAATATAACTTTTAAAGTGTCATATTATTATCTTTTAAATACATACATTTTGTTACAATTTATGATCTTGGATTTATTATTTTTTTGTTTTATTTGCTTATACGGTTGAAATAAATGTACTGCAATATAGATTTTGCATAATAAAAGATAATAAACGCAAACAAAACACGAGTGACGACGGCGCCGCCTCATCGGCTAACTCCCGCTTCTAGTCCGCGACAAGTACGACGCACGGTGCGGGTTCACGTCCGTCCTGGCAATATCCCACGATGTTGATCTGAATAACTGAAACTGCCTAACTAAATAATATGTGTGACTTGTAACTAGCTAAACTTATTATTATTGAATAATTTAGTTTACCAAATATACGCATAGACTAGGGAGACTGTTGACAGCCATTTTGTAAACACGACAAAATGGTCGCTAAGCGACTAGGGTAGGTGCCGTTGTGGGATATTGACAGGACCGTTTCAGTACAAATGTCGCTTACTTCTCATGAGATTATTATATTCACATTCTGTATGTGGATTTTTTGAACTTACGTCTCGTTATCACGTGTTGACAAAATGTAATATTTATTATTTGTTTTCGAACGTAATTCAAAAAATGTACACCTAGAAATTATATTTAATATGATTTAAAACATTCGAGCCGTCTTGATTGTTTTATATATTTATTACGTCGTTAATCGAGTCGTGTTGGCTCGTTGCGTTTTTAGTATTATTTATAATTTACGAATCGATACCAAAGTTTATATATAAATAGATTATATTACGTAAGAGTACACTAGTTGCTAAGTGTATGCACCGATTATCGTAGGGGCTTCGACAACAAACCTATATCGAGTTGTTCAAAACAATTATCATGTTATTTATTATCGATTTTTACTACTTTACATGAAAATCGATTCGACTAGTCAATTGTCGTACGATAGTCGGAGTGTAGAAAGTTAATATTTCGTTCAATATATACGTTGAAAAAAAAATTAAGCCACAAATGTAATGCTTTATGTAGTTGTTAGTCTTATAAAAATAAATAAATAAAATATTAAACATAATTAAAAATAAATCCAGCTACCGACGTAAAAACTAAATGAAACATTTTAAAAATAGCTTTTTCTGTTGTATTTGTACAATTTATTAGGTAACAGTCAAAGCTATTATAAGTGAAGTCACGTGATGTCACAACTGCAAGAATTCAGAGATGTTTTTATTTTATTTTTGAAATTAACATTAATTTATATAAACGTAAAATATTCTTAGCTAACCATTGTGTGTTTTGTTTAATATTTTTCGAGTATTTTAGTGTTATTTGTCTGTCTGTCGAGTCGTTTAGATAGTAGGTCTATGACATAGCCTAAGTCGGTTTAGATATTCCACAGATGAAAACTAATAATATAATTATAATAAATTATTTCATATTATTCCTTTTAGTATTAATTATAAAATTGAATCTTCAGTTATGTAGTCTCACGCGGCCGATAAATGATTGAATGAAATACGAACGGTTATTACTATTATTATCTGTGATAGATAACGCTATGTTTACATTGTTTCTTATATATCCGTTGTTTCTTAATAGAATGGCGAAAAGATTTAGATGAAATAGAAAGTTCTAGGGCCAGTGAGACTACAGTACGGTCACCCAGTATCACATTGCAAAAGGTCATTCTAGTTATATATAGAAAATATTTAATAAAAATACTTAGTTGAGTATTTATATTGATTTTAATGCAATCATTCTTTATAATAGTTACAAGATGCTTAGTGGTTTGTGTGTTAGTTTTTGCGTGTCTGTGTGTACGTCACAGTACCAGAGAAATATATATATACAATTTATATATTTCCTCGTTTATTGTTTTATCACAAAATAGTGCAATAGTTACTAAATATAATTATTATCAATTAAAATTGATTTTGTGTAAGTTTATTGTTTTCTAAAAACTAATGCGTTTACGACCGAACCGGTAAGGTCACATCCACATCATATAGATGATAGATAATATTCGTTTTGCATATTTAATATTAGTTATTCTAAATTTAATTATTCTCGCATAATAAATCTCAGTGCATGGAAATTATTGTTATATTCGAAGCAAAGTTTTTCTATATTTTATATGATTATATATTTTTTTGTCTTGTATTAAGAAGTATTAGTAGCGGTTTAAGTAGAACAATCTTTGAGATCGTTATTTGAGTCAGCATAATTTATTCATTATAAAACAATTCTAGCGTCCGAATGACACTCGGTCCGATTTTTTATATTTTTTTTACAATTATACAATATTGTCGTATTTTGTACGAAAACGTATGCCACATTATGTTTTAAAATATTTAATGCTTATTTTTCATAAAAGATTCTATTAATCTTTATTGCTATGTAATATTTGTTTAAAGTGTATTTTTTTTTATTTTAGGCGATATTTTACCAAAATTGTTATTGTAAGGAGTTCGTTTAAGATTGTGAATTTTATATGAGATTGGATTTATCATAATTTTTTGTGCGGTAAATGTTAATTTACCCTTATTGTTGTGTAAAGATTGCTTTTCATTGTTGTAATAAATTATAAAAGAAATGTTTGTGCAATACGATCAAAGTTTAAGTATACTGTAGTAGCAAGAGATTTATGTACAGAGATATATTTATGTATAGAGTGTGAATCGCACGCACAATTCTTAGGTTGTGTTTGCTTGCTCTTGTTATTGGGGATGTTGACTTCATTTGAAATCTGGAAAAAACTAATTGAAAAAGTAATAATTCTATAATATTTTTTTGACTAAAACAAATAATAACTTAAAACTCATGATGCCACTAGTTACTTATATACTGTATGTATGATAAGAGTTCTAATAGATACAAATTATTGTACATATTTGTATGATTTTTAATGTAATTTATTAATAATGAAGAGTTTAAATGTTGTCAATATCCGTGTTAAACATATGAATTGAACATAATGATCTGCCTCGTTATTTTCTTCCACTTTACAGTAACGTACAATTATTTTGTAACACTTATCTTCCATTATTAAATAAAATATGTCATGACTTGATTTTTTTCCAAAACAATGCTATTGCTAAAAAAAAGGTTAATTGCGAGTCGGACTCGCCCACCGTGTTTTCCGTATCAATTTCAGGATGGTAGGTCAACGACAAGTACGCTATAGTACAGTACAATATTAAGTTTGCGGGCATATGCACAAATTAACTACAAATAAAAGCTTGTAGAGCTGTTTTTGTATAAAATACGCATAAATAATTACTTTTCGTTGTGAGACGTTGTTTCGTACCAAATTTTAAGATTCTGAGTTCACGAGCAGTACCGTGTAGGTTTTGATTGCCTTCCGAGTTTCCAAAATTTACGGCCCAAACGGCTTTTTCTTAAGTTTGATGTTTTCACAGCTCCAAGATCTGAGTATTATATAAATTTGGAGGTCACACGTGTCCCTGAGAAAAAGGATCTTGACTGACGGACGGACGGACAACTAAGTGATCTTATAAGGGTTTCTTTTCCTTTCGAGTTACAGAACCCTTAAAGTATTGTTTATTATTTTTATGGGGCTGTATATAATTTTTATGCGCCCAGTGGCACTAAACGCGACAGTTGTGAGTTTGATCCTCATTCGGAGAAATGAGTTATTTTCATTTTTTCGCTCTGATTGACAAAGTGCGGCGTTGAGTTCCGAAACACAACACCAAATGTCTGGAAATTTGAACGGAGGACCTTAACACTAAATTTATTCTGCCTACATTACAAGATTAAAGTGGCATTCACTTTAATTATTTATAATTGTATTTTTTTTTATTATTTTATGTGACCAAAACATTATAAAGAATATTTACTCGTACTATTTTAATATTTTACGAAAGTGTTGTTTTGGGAAAAGTACAGAATATCTAAAGCAACGTTGCAGAGATTGTGCCAAATACTTCCTCAGAGTTTTTTTTACTTACTGTTTGTATGGTTTTTTATTGTTTATACCTAACGTTTTTTTGTTTTTTATAATTTGTCTAATATATGAGATTATATTGTACTTGAAGCTTTAATGGAATTTAGTTTTTTTTATTATACATACTTTTTATGTAGAAATAATGTAATAGATTTTATTTTATTGAATCTAAACTACGTTTGAATTGATAACCGAATTGTATTTTAATTGATTTAACATAAATATTGTTGAAAATATTTTTTTTTATCTAACTATTTGAATAATTACACAAAGTCACTATCTCAGTAGAATAGAGGCTCCAGTGTCTAAAAAAATGTTAGTACTTAACTTTTTGAGGTTATAAAATAATGTTATCCTTTCGTGCCATAGCGTTGTGACATGTCCTGTTTGTGTTATTTATCGATGAATGAGTTTTCTTATACGAAATGAAATGAAATCTTGTTTTTATTTTTATTAAGTTTAAAAATTATATACATTGCAAATATTATATGCTACCTTGCAAGGGTCTTTTACCTAAGAATTGATTAATGATTCGCAGGTTCGGATCCCATGGAAGGTTTTTTGTTTAATTACTTAAAATTTTTTTTGCAAATATAAGCTTATATGTTCTGTAAATGTAGCGAATTTGTTATGTCATCTCACGTTGTGTCTATAATGGAGTAATATTACACTTACCTTTTTTCTTATTTAGATATAGATTTTGCTTATATAGTCTGTCCGTGTAGACAAGCCTACTTATATACAAACTGAGGGTCCGAATGTTACAATGACTATGTCGTACAATCTTTTTTTATTTTATTTGTGTAAAATACGACCGACAGTTATACATCTGTTTTTATTTATTATATATTTACTGTTTAGTGTGTTATATTTTTTGACTGACACAATAAATGCGTAATTTGAAACTTATTTCAATACAATTTAAAGTAATGCTTACTTTTGATACTTATTATGATTTTAAGTTATTATTTAAGGATTTTATAATCTTCCTTTTTCCCCGCATTTTTATAATCTTCCGTTTTTTGTTTGGTCTGTATATTGATCTGCGCAGTTCTTTAAAATGTACGACATAGAAATTATGAGAGATTCTATTTGAGTTATAATTTTAAAAATCTCTACATAATACATATAATACGTACGTTGTGAAATGAAATGTGTATGTCTGTTGTTTTGTACTCAGTTTTTATTAAATGTTTATATGATAAATATATTTTATGCTTCAAAATGTAAGCCAAAGATGTTTGTTTGTACAGTTATTAGTCGGTCTTGCCACCGTTTGCCGCCATTCTACTACATGTATAGGATAATTCATTTTTTTAATTATTATATATAAGTATGTAATAAATATATAGATATATTGTTTGGTTACCGCCGCGCGAGATCCCCTCGGAACCCACACCTACCTACCGACTTCACACAGCTGGTAGAATCTCTATTGTCTTGTAAGATGAATACAAATATAAATGCTTTATTTTATTATTCTTGTTGTCGGTTGTAGTACGAGTGCACCCCGCGCGGTATTATAGTAATTGTATGTTGTGTTAATTAATTGTAGCTAACACGGGGACAGGGGGAGGGAAGGGGGGAATGGCGGGGGTTCATAGGGAATTCCCCCCTCTTTCCTACTCCCCCCTGTATATTTGTTGTTTGTTCACTGATCACACTAGGACACATTAGCTGGGTAAATTAATTATGTATACATCATTATATATATTATATAATATAGTTTTATGATGAAATAAAATATGTATATGTAATCCTACATGTCTATTAAATTGATGAAAATAGATTGGTATCGCGTCCATTTTTTTATGCGCTTTGGTAAGCGTTTGTTTATTTTGAATATTAATTTGTGTTGAGTGCCTATGACTGTTATAGTTTGGAAACCTATTAAGTAAATACTATAATATTTTTTTTGGACTGGACATTGCTTTATCTAAATGAGTTCAGACTTCTACATGATAAGTTGTATTTCACGAGGGAAGTGGAATAATAAGGCATAATACTTTGTTTCATATATATCACTGGCATCGTCTCAGTAACAGACATATTTAGAATAATATTGACAGTAGATTTTTTTTTAATAAGAAAAATAACACAACTTATTATAAATCTTTACTTTTAAAATAATTAAAGCGAAGGTTGCAAAGCTATAAAATAACCTTCCGTTCCTGTTTCCTAACGCGCTTGTCAACCTGCTCATTAAGGAAGTCTAGATACGAGGATATGGCTGGTTGGTTTTTGAATACTATTGTAGGTCGACTGTGGTGATGTAGAGGACAGGGGGAACTTATTGAGTGAATCGTTACCAGAGCGGTGTCGGGAAATTAATTCTTTCCCTCGAGTG